>OV651814.1:62281340-62455873 GCA_927349885.1 Psylliodes chrysocephalus | reverse complement strand
AGGTTTTGTGCCTTGATTTGAGTTCTTTTTTTCTGGTTTTAACCGCTGCCAGGACAGATTGTAGGTATGTAAACATATTTAAAATTGTTAGTGGAAAACGATATACTTTATAAGTCGAAGTTTTTTCCGTTCTGTTCCACTCTTCGCAACAAAAATTTAATATTAGGAGCTGTTTTGTTCAATATATTTAATAAGTCAGCCGAGGACATATCTGCACTGATACGAGACACATGCACGTGACCCTGTCTCGGTATTGTTTTAAAAGTTGGTGCATCATTGCTACCAATTAGTCGTGTTGTCTATTTTTATTAAAATTGAGGTGATTCCCAACGGAATGCCCTTTTTTGTTTCCATCGATATTATTTGTTGATTTATCGGCTATCATTTTTTGCTCTGGGTTTGTGTTGTTTGTTTTTTTGAATCCGATTGATCAGTTTTGCAGTCTTGTACCTAAATTTTGTATCCAAGTTTTTATCGAAATTTATCGATGAAGACGGAATCTTTTCATTCCTGTATAAAGGTTTATTATATATAAATGGGATAGGCAATAACAATTTTATTTGTTTATGGGTTGGAAAAAAATAAAATTTTGTAGCACGTTGGCAATTTTTGGCACACAATTCTAAATATTTGCTGAATTCTGGTATCACTTAGACCAAAATTCAGAGCTAATCTAAAATAAACATCATTTAAATGTATTTTTTTAGATATACAAAAACATCTCTGTATGTTATTGTCTCAATTTCGGTAATAAATTTGGTGAGATACGTAATTTGGTAAACCTAAATAAAATTTTGCACTTTTTTCTATAATATAAAATGTTGTTTGTCTTCGTTTGTCCATCATCATTATATTTTCTTCTCTTAATAAATCTTCATCTGAAGAAGAAGAAGAAGAAGAAGAAGAAGAAGAAGAAGAAGAAGAAGAAGAAGAAGAAGAAGAAGAAGAAGAAGAAGAAGAAGAAGAAGAAGAAGAAGAAGAAGAAGAAGAAGAAGAAGAAGAAGAAGAAGAAGAAGAAGAAGAAGAAGAAGAAGAAGAAGAAGAAGAAGAAGAAGAAGAAGAGAAGAAGAAGAAGAAGAAGAAGAAGAAGAAGAAGAAGAAGAAGAAGAAGAAGAAGAAGAAGAAGAAGAAGAAGAAGAAGAAGAAGAAGAAGAAGAAGAAGAAGAAGAAGAAGAAGAAGAAGAAGAAGAAGAAGAAGAGAAGAAGAAGAAGAAGAAAAGAAGAAGAAGAAGAAGAAAAAGAAGAAGAAGAAGAAGAAGAAGAAGAAGAAGAAGAAGAAGAAGAAGAAGAAGAAGAAGAAGAAGAAGAAGAAGAAGAAGAAGAAGAAGAAGAAGGAAGAAGAAGAAGAAGAAGAAGAAGAAGAAGAAGAAGGAAGAAGAAGAAGAAGAAGAAGATATTTCTGTGGGGATGGTTGAAGAAGAACTACTAGTAACCACTTCGGCCAAATAGTTGACTGATGGTTTATTCAATTTAGATGGACCAGCTGTGTCAACGACTGAATTGTATGGTACCGTACCGTCGCCGTCTATCAGTGGCCTATGTAACTTTATGCAGGATTTCATATATGACGATTTTTAGCTATTAGTTCCATATGTTCAATGCCGTCTTCTCATTTTAGTATTATACCACTGAATATTGTTTTTTAGTCGGTTATGAAGCTCATCAGAGGATACAATGGACATCCGAAGGTGATTAAAAATTGTATTATCGTCTGCACGTAAATCTTCCATTAAGTAAATGAATAAGCCCGCTTTATCTCTTTTCTTATTAATTAGGTGCACCTATAGTCTATTTTTATGTATGAGAGAGTATTAAAATAATAAAGCGTTCGTAATCCATAGGCGTAGCACTTCTTTTAGTAGACAGTTAAAATATTTTTTGAAGTATACACTTATATTTTCACCTAATTAACCTGCTTATAACTTCTAAACAGCTAAAGGTAAAAAAGTGAAATTTTTTCTAAAATATTTTATTTTTCCACAAGGTATGTTAGGAACATTGTGTCAAACGGGTTATGTAGGTATGAGGGTTTAAACTTTGACTTTTAAACAACGTTACGTTCATAAATAATAATTTTAATATAAAAACTACTTCTTACCTACAAATCCAAATCAGAATCGAAATCAGAAGATGAACTGTCGCAACCAATATTTACAGTAATATTGTCCAACTTCCACATTTTCTCTTCTTCTTTAATCGTATGATTTACTGCCTTTTCCCAGTTTTCAGGCTTCACATTATTTACAGCATCCAAAAACAACTGTTTAACATCACTCATTTTAAAAGAATTATTTTTTCTTGAAACTTCTCCCTTTATCTGTGCCCATATCAGTTCAATCGAGTTTACTTCGCAATGATATGCTGGTGATCTAACCACCGCCATTCCACGATTTTTTGCAATTTCATCAATTTCATATTTTTTTAATTTCTCTTTATGAAGGGAACACAAATGATACAGTTCTTTTCTCACAGAACCGGGATGGAACTTAATATTCTTTGAATTTATTCAATTCTGTAAATCTTTTTTTAACCACTTGGTTGTGGGCATTTTTTTTTTATAAGTCTCGAGTGATAACTTGCATTATCCATTACTATTATACATTTCTGAGGAAGAAGATCTATAATTTGTTCGAACCACTCTTTAAAGACATCAGCATTCATGTCCTCATGGTAGTCACCGGTACGAGTAGATTCAAAAGTCAATAAACCACCTTTAACCGATGTGTACTATTATTAGTCTGCGCCCCTTTCCTGATGGTGGGTTTAAACCAGTAGATAAATTATTTAAAAAAGCCTTGTCTTAGACTTTGTAACAGTTTCATCTTGCCAAAATTTATTTGGTTTATGTCCCTCATTGATCCTTGTTTCATCTAAATAAAATATATTTCTTCTTTGGTTTCTCATTTCTTTTATAGTCCTTAGGTAATTTCTTCTCCATTACTACAATATCGCTTTTTTTCTATTAAAATAGACTTTCTGGAATGCTTTTTCCATAGAAAACCTTTTTCTTTTAAAAGTTTCCATAGTGTGCTTCGACTTATTTCAGGGTAATCCTTATCATCTCGAACCGTGGCAAGAACTTTGTCTACTGTCGGAAATTCTTTTCTAAAGAAGAACGCCTACACTTTCCTTCGAAGTCTTTCTTTCAAAAGATTTTTTAATTGAAATTTTGGTTTCCCTGGAGCTTTACGTGCTGTTTGAAACTCGCTACATTTCTCTTCTTTAACAACTCTGTAAATCGTAAGACTTCCCAACACCAAGCTTACTACTAACTAATTCCACTGTGTCATCAACACTTTTACATAAATGTTTGTAAATGATTTATAACAATTAAATATTATATTTTTTCCATTAACTGTTATAGGACCGATTTTTTGTCGTTTACGCGGCCCTTCCAAATTTTCCATGATCACACTAGAATTAACACTGCACCTTGCAAGTTGCAACTAAACGACATTTAGTAAACTGTCAAGAATACACAACTTGGACCTCCTTACTAAATGGAAAACCTATAATCGCATTTTCGGTGAAATTTGTAGTTTTATAATTCGATTACTATAAGAAATTCTTGGAATTAAAATAAAACAAAATTGGCAAATAGGTACTTATTGAAAATAATCTTGAGATACGGCTACGTAATCTTTAATACACAGGGCTTTTGGCCTGTCCAAACCTTTTTTCTATTGTTCTGTACAGCTTATGTTTATAAAGGACCAATAAAAGACCCAAAACTTGTAATAGCTCAGGTACATTTATTACAATTTTAGGAAATATTTAGATTATTGTGCAAAAATATTTAAAATGAAGTTTTGCATTAGAAATGCTGTTTTATTACTCTCTCATACATAAAAATAGACTATAGTATATACGATTTTGTCGTTTCTGATACTTTTGTATATGACGATACAAAATCCACATGGCAATGGTGCGCTTTCGATTCATGTCTACAACCAACTGCCATAAAATACAATAGGTAAAGACGGTTCATGGAAAAGAAAACCGTGGGAATGTAAATTCTACCAAGACACGGAAAAAATGTGTACGAATTTTTTCCGTACGGACGAAATCGTTGTGTCTGAAAGAGCCCTTAGTATGAGGAAATCACAAACTTCTGTAGTCCATTTGCGACGTTTCCGGATGTATTTAATTTAAAATTAAAACGTATTTATACAGGGTGTCCCAAATTGTTTTACCCAGCCAGGCTATAACTTCTAAACCATGCAAGATAATCGAATCGGACAAAAGTCATCCATTATAATTGGCGGTGTACTTTAATATAAATTAAAATTTGATGACCCACCCTCAAAAACTACCCCCCTGGAACAACCCCCTCAAAAATTATTAACGACACCCTAATTTTTTTTTTGCTCATTTTTGTAGTCTCTACTTTTCTCTGTATAACTGTTTTTAAAATTTTAAAATCGCTCCATAAATAAGTGAGAAATTAAATAAAACTGTATGTCAAGTTGATGATAAAAAATACTTTATTAGGTGACACATAATTAAAAAAAAAATACATTGAAACAAGAGAAGGAGAAGACGAGAAATAAATATCAACAAATAAAGAGTAGTAATAACCTATAATAAGTGCTTAAATTGCCCACCTCCCACTTCCACACATTTGTCAAACCTTAACAATAAATTTCTAGTACAGGCAGCTCGAATCATGGCCGGTGTAAATCTGTTACAAGCATATCTGATTCTATTTTTTAAATCTTCTAAGTCCTCTGGTTTTGTTTCGTATACTACGTCCTTTATAGTGCCCCAGAAAAAAAATCTAGAGGCGACAAATCAGGTGACCTAGCCGGCCACTGGATAATTGGAGAATGCGTGGATATAACACGGTTTCCATAAGTGTTTGCCAAATATTGGCTCACAATTTGTGCATTATGAGCTGATGAACCATCTTGTTGCCACCACATATCACGTCTTTGATTAAGAGGAACACCTTCCAACAACTCAAGAATGGTATTGATTAAAAAATCACGATATCCTATTCCCGTTAGAGTGTTTTCATAAAAATGAGGACCTATAATCCTACCATTGAACAAACCACACTATACGTTTATGCCCCAAATATTTTGAAACATTGTTTCTCTTAACCAGTGGGGATTTGTTGGGGACCAGTAATTGGAATTATGACGATTTAATACACCATTATTATGGAAACGTGATTCGTCGCTCCATAATATTTTTTCTAAGAATGTGGCATCGTCATTTAGTTTCACCTGTATTCTAGCGAGAAAGTCTAGGCGTCTTTCAAGATCATTAGGGAGTAAACCTTGGACCAAGTGTATTTTATAAGGATGATATTTATTGTCTTTTAAAATTCTTTGGATGCTACTTTTGTTTATTCCAATTTCGAGTGCCAAATCTCTAATAGAAACATGTGGATTTACATGAACGTAAGCCAAAAAGTGTATAACATTTTCTTCATTTCTGATCATTCTGTTGTGTCCTCCATGATGTTTACCGTCAGGAAAATGTCCTTGCCTAATACTTCTTTCTAAATTGGAAAACGTTCTAACAGGGAATTGCTCTATTCGGAAAACGTTCATAGTATAATTGTCTAGCTTGTCTTGAATTCTTGCGACATTCGCCGTAAATTATTATCATATCGGTGTACTCGTTGGAACTAAACAGATTAGGCATTTTGAAATAATTTGTTAGGACTTGACAAACTCTAAATTATTTCAAACTTTATAAAGTAAAAACTGCTAACTTTATCGAGTGCACTTCTGTTTGACAAGAAACAGATTGATATAGTATTGTTTATAAAATGCGCTAAAAAACTTACCATGAATTTGACAGCAAGCAACTTGATGAAAATGAAAAAAATAACAAATCTCAGTTATTTATGGAGCGATTTAAAAATTTTAAAAACAGTTGTACAAAGAAAAGCAGCGACTACAAAAATGAGCAGAAAAAAATTAGGATGTCGTTAATAATATTTGAGGGGGTCGTTCCAGTGGGGTAGTTTTTGAGGGTGGGTCATTAAATTTTTATTTGTTTTAAAGTACACCGCCAACTATAATGGACGACTTTTGTCCGGTTCAATTATCTTGCATGGTTTAGACGTATCAGCATGGGTAAAACAATTTGGGACACCCTGTATATTGTGTACAGTTTCTTACAGAAATATTTTTTTTTAGCATTGAGAATCTCGAAAATTTGGTATTCACCATTATGGGATATTTTTATGTACGACTGTCGCGACTGAACTATCTTAATCAAGATTATAAATAATTATAGACCTATATCGATTATCTGAACCTTTTTCTAAAATTTTCGAAAAAATAATTTACTCAAGAATGTTCAATTTTTTATCAAAATATATTGTCTGCTAAACAATTTGGGTTCCAAGTTAACAAATCTACTTCAGATGCCATTGCCAATTTAACTAAATTAATAAATAATTCTATTGATATATCTAAACCAGCAATATGTATTTTTGTTGATCTGGCAAAGGCATTTGATACTGTGGATCACAAAAAACTACTATCTACATTAGAGGATTGCGGTTTTAGAGGAACTACATATAAGCTAACGGAAAGTTATCTAAATCAGAGAAAATAGTGTGTAAAAATAAACGACACTACGAGTAAATATGAAACTGTTACATATGGAGTTCCTCAAGGAACAGTGTTGGGACCACTGCTCTTTAATTTATATGTTAATGATCTATTTAAACGGACATGTAGAGGTGAAATAATAAGTTTTGCGGACGATACAGCTATATTTTTTACAAGTGACAACTGAAATTTCAATAAAACTAAATATTTTCCGTTTACTTCATATGATAGAACACTACCCCCTTTTAATCAAATAACTTTTAATATAGGTCAAGACCAACAGGTAAGCATAATAAATACTAAAAATATCAAATATTTAGGTATTTACATAGATTCCCATCTCAGATGGCAACATCAAATTAATTACGTCATAAAAAAAAATAAGAATGATAATGCCAAAAATAAAATATCTGAATAATATTTTAAAATCTGAATATCTCCGTACGATTTATTTTGCCTTAATAGAATTGCACTTAGCATATGGGATATTAGCATGGGGTAGTGCTGGTATAACTTATTTAGAAAGACTTATCACAAATCAAAAAAGGGTTATAAAAATTATCTATAAGTTGCCACATCGTTTTCCTTCAGAACATATCTATAGTCAATCAAATATTTTAAATATACATCAGCTTTTCACCAAAATTTTATTACTCCACCAATATAAAGATAGGGACAACCTTAAAGCAATCGAACATACCTATAATACGAGAAATAAAAATAATTTTTTTGAAATTCCAAGAATGTATAAAACACTAGGGCAAAAATCACATATGTATCTTGGTCCGAAATTGTATAATCATGTACCAGCTGAAATAAAAAAAATTAATTCTTTTATTCATTTTAAAAATAAAATAAAAAATTGGATACTTACCATTCCCGAAAATTTCTTAAAACGTTTTTTGACAAACAATAGCAGTATATTATAAATATAAAAAAAAGTTATAAAATATTATTTACGTATACAAATATTTAAGTTTTGAATTTTTATCTGTAAGCGCAACTAATGTTCATCCTAATTTCTAATTTATTTTAATCACTGTTTATTTGGTACAACATTTTTAATTAAGTAAGTTTATTATTTTACTAGTTTGTTAAAATTTAATAAGCATGTATATATTGTTAATTTTAACACATTTTTTATGTTATAATATTTTAATTTGGTTAATTTAATTTTATTTAATACTCTAAAAGAGGAAAATATCGCCCGCGCACAGGCTTACCTTTGCGGGTTTCTTTCTTTCTTTTGTTTATTCTAATAAGTTAAATGATGTATTATTTTATTGTAAATATTTATCTGAATAAACTTTATTATTATTGTTATAATAAAAATGTTCAACACTGTAAATCCCGGGATTTCCTAAATTTGTTAATATATGATTTTATTGATAACTAAAAGACCTTTTAAATGAGGTGTCGCACAAACCACATTGATATTTAAAAAATTACAGATGAGATCATCATGCTCATACGGATGATATCACAAATAAACCAAATATATGACAGAACGTGAGTTTGAAAATAGAAATTGACATATTTTAAAATGATTTTCAGAAGTGAACGAGTTATGAAATAATGAATTTATTCGTTTTATTTGAACCGTATTGTATGTTGTAAAATGCAATTTATCGAGTGAATAACAAAAATAATAAAGCGGATTGGAAAACACAAATAATCGTGTAATTTAATGGTTCAAAACAATCGTTCATTTATTTCTCCGCTGAATCAATTTCTCGATAAAACCGTTCTAACCTTCTACTGTATTTATACTGATTGTAATTATAGATTTCAATTAAAATTACATAGTTAAGATAGAAATAAATGGGTATATATAACTTACGGTAAAGACACTTAATTACAGCAATTTTCTTGTGGTTTCTTGTATTGTAGGTAAGAGGTAGTTTCATTTATTATTTATTGCCCTAAGTAATTTTCTTCATTGTATTATATATATACGTATATAAATGACATAGAATGAAGAAGTTTATATAAACATTAGTTTATTATACAAAAGAACGAAAACTAAAGTTTGCCAATAAGATCTGTTGTGAATTTCATAGATCCCAAAACCAATATTTTTGGGAGCCAGTATAGTTAGCATCTGTCCAGACCATCGAGTTGGAGATAAAAGAGATAAAGGAGATAACATACCATAGAACTATTCAAAATAGCGTGGTACTGACATTAGGATTGTAACAAGATGGTTCCTTAAGTAGGTTCGGATTTTTAACTCGTTAAAACTGGTCACAGTAATTTTTATATTTATAATTTAATAAATACTTAAGTGTTAATATCAAATACAAATATTAAATCACAAAAGAAATGTTTTATTAATATTTATGTAAAGTTTTCTAATTTGAATATATTTATTTAAGCAGCTGGGAAATCGACAATTAGAGATAACATTTGAAAAGTATTTTTCGAATACGAAATAAATAAAATAGAAATTCCTAAATAAAAAAAATATTTAATATTGTACTGTAAATAAAATTTAAAAAGTGTTTATTTTCCTAAAGACATTGACTAAAATGTATTGAATAGGATATATACTAAATAATATAAGACAAAAAATTGAACTATTCCCAAATAAGTATACAGGATGTTTCAAAGATGTAGGGTGTTTCAATTTTACAATTAGTAAAAATAATGTAGAGGGAAATTTGGAAAATAATCAATAACATTAAAAACTATAATAAGTCAATAAAGATGACACTAGTATATTACATTTTTTATGGTTTTATTTTTAGCTTAATAAAACTGTAGCTCCTAAACGAGGCCGACATTAAAAGGTATGACATACCTACATATTTTTTTGTAAAAAATTTGGAATAGCTATTTCGCACGCGCGCCTATATTAAATCTGTTGTGATGCGAAAGCCGTCTCTGTTCTTTGTTTACTCCTTGCCTGAGGTATAAATTCTAGCGCTGGCCGTATAGAAACAAACGCACCGCTTCGATTAACTACCGGATCGATCCATTGATCCCTTTAAGGCCTATAAGTCATAGAAAGGCAGTTTTCGGTTATTCTGGAAAGCCGAGAGAGTTCTAGTACAGAGCTGGCTTTATATGAACAGCGCGAGTTCGTCGACGGACAAGAAGTTTTAAATGAAGTGTTGGACAGTAGAGACATATTGTAGTAAATAAATTAGAATTGTTTGTTATAATAGTGCCTAAGGATTATATAAATTAATTAGTACGTTATAAAAAATTATAAATAAAGTGTTTTAAATAAACTATAAATAAATTAAACACTATTTATCTCTTAATTGATAAAATATTTATTATCTTGGGTACATTGTACAACTATAATTTTATTCTAATCTTTAAAGTCGTATTGAAAATATTCTGAAAATGCCTAAGAAAAAATTAAAATTTTGACAGTATTTAAAAAAAAAAAGATATCTACGGATACATGTCTATTTGTTTTATTTTGGGTATTGAATCACACCACTAGTGATCGCACATTTTTTTTGAAACACCCTGTATAGTTAAGTAAAACAAAAACATATTAACAATATAATAGGACGGATAGTATCTATGTAGATTAATATTTCAACAAAGCCACTGTTTTAAAGTGTAGGACTTAGTTTTCACAATTTATTACTCGATAAAAGAAAAACATTTGAAATAGCGAAATTATTAAATTATAAGAAGTTTAATAAAATCGTCCTTATTTAAAATTATAAATAAAAAAATAGATGTTAATTAAACTTTGTATATACTTTTCAAATAGATCAAAATGGTTTTTCTTAATACGTCTTGGACCAATAGTCTCTAGATAAAGACGGTATCCATTTAGTCAGTTTTTACGAATTTTTTGGAAAATTGTAAATAATAATTTTTAGATAATCATATTTTTTTTCAATTTGACTGTTCACTAACGTATGATATCGGCTTTTGTCAAGAATAGTGACAGAACTCGAAATTTTTCATTTTTCCTATTTATGCACAAACATAAAATAAAAACGGTAAATTTTAAGCTAGAAAAGCGTCATAAATATATTCAGAATACTTTCCGCTAGAGAACGCCATGAGTCACTACGGTGGTGGCTCTCCAGCTAACAAACGAGGGAAGAATACCGTCACTTTTTAGTGGCAATTTGCATGTGTTAATAGAAGTTGTGTCGCTGTGCTTTAAAACCGTCATATCTTGTTCCACGATGAATTATTCTTCAGTCCAGATAAAGTGTCGCATCTTAAATTGTGCCATTATTCCTGCATAATGTAAGTAAATTTATATTTTTTTATATATAAAAACTGCCACATTTTGAGTTATGACTGTGTTTAAGAGTAATGAAAGTAATATTTTTTTAATTTGACTGTCATATTTAGAGATGATGTGACAGTACTTCTGCTTTATATTTGTTCTTTTTGTGATAATATTTTGAGTTATGACTGTATTCCTGGCAAATATAAGTATTTTTTTAAAACTTTCTCTGGAGTATTTCGAGTTGTGACCATACTTAATTGTATATTCGTTCGTCTTAGCAATAAAATTACAACAATAATCCCATAATACTGCAGTGTTAATTCAAATGGTCGTAACTGAAATTTTGCTTGGTATAAAGATATATGACCACTACGCCTGACAACAATGAATTTTTTTGTTCATCTCTATAATTTTTAGGCATATATATATATTCTATAAAATCCTAGATTTAACGCTATGAAATTTGGGGGTAAGTGATTTTTCTCACGTTCATGTATTAAACAGATACGGCCATTTGAATTAACACGGCAGAATATGGTACTCTATTTTAGTTAGTTTTAATTCATATTGTCGTTATTTCATTTGAGTGTTTCACATTTGTCATATTTCGAAATATGACAGTATTATTGTTTCACGTTTTTCTATTTGTGATATTATTTTGATTTATGACTGTATTCTTGCGTATTATGAATTCTGATTGGCTGGGCATATTTACATTTTAATGTATTCTCTTGCGGTGGTACATATTATTAACACAATAGAATTTTTAATATTTATAATACAGATCGATAAAAATTAAAATAAATAAAATTGTTCTTCTTAAATCTAGGCGTCTATATTTTACAATTTTTGCGTTTTTAATAATATTAAAATACTTTAGCTAGTTCATTTTACATTATTAGAGAGTTAAAGTGATGCGATAGACGTAAACGTACTCAAAATATTCTTTACGTTTACGTCTACGTACATGCGTGAGCTTACGTGCTCTGGCATATACGCGTAAAGCAAATAATACGTTAAAAAATTCAACTCTCTATTTTCTTTTTACAATTATTGTTTTATATGTAATTTTCTTAAACGAATAAATCTATCTATGCATCTCTAAAGTTTCTATAAGCCTGTAAAACGTACTATTTTTTATTCCTGTACTTTCTACATTTATGTGAATACTGCAAAAAAAAACAATGCCTAATTTTAAACTACTTATTTATAACGTACGCCAATGAATAGAGAGAGAATCGTAGAAGGAATATTTTGAGGAATCTTGTCTGGTTTTGATGACTAAAGGCGCCGCTATGGCCGAACGCTTGTTTGGACGACTTCTAATATTACAGTCGAACATAAGTTATTTTATGTTTTACAAAAGTCCCAGCCCCTCTGCACGATTATCGATTGCAAATCAACAAGCGCCGCGAAATAGGCCATTCAGACTTAATCTTTTAACGTAGGAATATCTGAAATTTTGCTTCTTTTCAGAACTTTCGCATAAGTACAAAATACCTACAAGACAAATATTAGCAATAAAAGAACTTTAGTTAGTAATATTAGAAAATATAAAAAATTGATTATCGGTATATAGAGGGTGTCTGCAAAAGACTGGACAAAAGAATAGCTTAACTGTAGACTCCTGAAATAAAAATAAGTTGAATTAACCCAACTTATCTATATCCAAATTCGTTTGGTATATAAAATATAATTTTTCGCATAAAAAGAGTAGGCTCTGATCGTTTTTCATAATTTTTCTTATGACTAATATTCACGTTTTGAGATGGTTTTGGTCTTTATTGGTAAATGTATTAAGCCAACATCTCGCAATACAAATTTGGTGAAACCTTTTTATGCTGAAAACTTTCATGTTTTTTTCCAAAAATATATTTTCAATACAGATATTTTTGAATATTTGTAATTTATTAAAACAAAACAATACGATACATTTTTTTTTTATACATTTGTGATATAAATAATCTAGTTAGAATTTCTCGACCCCTATCTTTAAGTCGGATGACCCCAGTAAATTTACGAATTATAGGCCCATTTCGGTTATTATTAATTTTGAAAAAATTTTTGAAATGGCTCTAAAAAATAGACTAATCGACTTCTTTTGTGCAAATAACACTATTACAGAAAGACATTATGGATTTATAAAAAACTCTAATACTGAAAATGCTGTTGTGGTTTTTCTAGAGAAAAACGGTCGGTGCCTTGGATGGGTCTCTGACATGCCTAACGGTATTCCTCGACTTAGCCAAGGCCTTTGATTTATTAATTAAGTTAAATTCTTATGGTATTAGAGGTCTTGTCCTTGATCTAGTGTCTAACTAACTGTCCAATAGAACCCAACGAGTTAAAATTGGCAATATTATCAGTTTTGAGTCTATTGTAAAAACGGGAGTACTACAGGGAATCGTATTGGCCCTAATACTTTTCCTTGTGTACATAAATAATATTACCAAAATAAAAAACTTCACCGGAGACCTCATATGTTATGCCGATAATATTGCTTTAATTCTTACGTGTATAAACTGGGAGGATTCTAAGATTTCTGCAGAATCAGATTTATGGAAAATAAGTTTGTGGTTAAATCATAATAAGCTTAAATTAAACGTCAAACAAAATAAATTTATAAAATTTAGCCCAAAAATTATTCCCAAACTTCACTCTTCTAGCTGTCAAAATAATATCTGCCAATGTCCTTCTATTAAAAAAGCAGGTATAAGCGTTATTTTTTCAGTGTACAATGATAAAAGGACGTAACTGCACTTTTTGTGCTTATAATACTTTGGTAAAATGACGCATATAAGCTATACAAATTTAAGAGCAAAAAAATACTTATCTTTTCAATGGAAAAAAAAACGTATGATCAGATACAGTTAAAGTATATTTTTTAGAGTGACAGACAAATGTAATACAATAAAAAAACACTTTATCAACTTCTTACGTTGTTGTTTCATTGTATGGTTAATAGACAATTAAAATCTTTGCATTATAGAAAAAACGTAAAATAGGTATACACGTTTTTATCACTTTTTGAATGCGTTTGAATTTCAACAATTCCAATAGTTTTATACATGTCTTCACCCGAATTTGGCGCGAACATTTTAGTTGCCAGAGGCCCTAACGGCAAGGTCAGTTTTGTTAGTTGTATGTGTACCGATTCTGTGAGGTTTTGGTATTAAAAAATGACTTTAAGAACATTATTTATGTTACGAAAAGCTACTAGTATGGTAAGGTGATCAATCTGTTATTTGTATATATAATTTAAGTTTCAAAGTTTAAGATTGTGTCTATTTAGCAGTCGGAACTGTTTTTTACTGGGTTTAATTCGACCAGTACGTCAATTTCGTATAAATGTTAATAGTCAATGCTTAACTAGTGATAACAGGCTTCATGACTGGGCACGCCCCAGTAAAGGGACACTTGAACAAAATTGGCATGTACAATGGGGAACTCATGTGCCGACTATGTCACAAGAAACCAGAAACGGCTAAATACATACTGTGCGAATGCAAAGCTCTAGGTCGCAAAAGGCAGGCTCTTTTTGAACAACCTCAGGTTGATCCAACAACGTATAAAACCCAAACTTGTACGAGGTACAAAGTTACAATAAGCCAATAGGCTTCAGTGTTATTCGGAGATATAGTCAGACGAGCCGAGGGAAAAAGAAACAAGTCACATTCACTTAGTAGATTTCTATTAAAAGAAGCTTAGTTATTATTGGAGTAAGATGGTCTGTTAATGGGCTATGTTTTAGAGAAATTTCAGCAGAAGATAAGAGAACCGGTTTTCAAAAATGTTCTACTAATTTTCGGTTTAGGAAGAACTTTAAAAAGAAAAAATGAAAACTATGAAATTTTGAGGGTATGCTATTAAGCTGGTATTGGAGCTTCCTTCTAACAATGTTTTGAAGATTACAACTTTGCCACTTCTATCCGAAAGTTGCACAACTTTAACACGCCATTATTTTGACTTGTTTATAAACGGCCTCAGTTTATACATCTTATTCGATCGATCAATCATGCTGTTATCTGCACAGTGGACGAACTGCATAATAGATGATAGAGTCCCAATAGTGTACCATACTGGGCTTTGGGTCATAATCAATTACTACTGAAATGGCAATAAAACATCGGATCTCATCTGAAGAAATTTAAGGAAATATACAATTTCTTGAGACGAAGCTACTTTGGCGTGACTATAACTAGGCAAGATCGGCTACGCATAGTAGCATGGATCCTAACCGGGCATTGCTTATTTTAAAAATACCTTAGTTTCCTTGGATCAGTAAAAAGTGAGTAGAGATTCTGTACAGTGGAGGACGAAACCTCTGTTAATATTCTAACTTAATGTTTTTTAATATTGAGATAAATTCTAAGCAATGTCAACAATAAAAACTAAATTTAAACTTAATGGTAAAAAACAGCAAACTAATATTTTAAAACCACTGTACACAACATTAAATTCATCAAAAATAATTTAATACATAAATCAAAATAAACGCTACCTATGTGATAGTTATGTTATATTTTATATTTCATAAACAATTTAAAAGCCACTTTACTATTCACAACCGCGTTTATTTGGTTAGTAGTGAACTGCAATCCCAAGTATTAATTTAGTTAAGATTCTATATTGCAACAGCTTTCTACGCTTGAAATGTAGATGAATAGAATATGAATATGGTAAGCAAAATCAAAGCTTGCGTGTAGTTTAAAAACTAGGTGGAATAAAAGCCAGGCTGAAATTTTTAAAAGGGAAATTAAATCCAATTTAAATGTGATAATGATAATGACAAATTTATTTATTAAGTGTAGATGGCGTTATTTTATTACTTATTATCACACAACCACGAGTAAATTTAACGTATCTAAAGGTTTATAGTATCTTACATTACGAATGTGGAAAGTGACATTTTTCACACGAGTAGGAAATATTGTCGCACGAGGCGCAAGCCGAGTGCGACTATCACACGAGTGTGGAAAATCACTTTTCAAACAAGTGATTCAATTTTCAAATTTTCTAAACAAAAAAAAACTCAAAAAAAAATAAAAAAAAAACAAAAAAAAAATTCTGCCCCAGCAGGATTCGAACGCGGTCGAAAAATGGCAAAGTTGATAAGTTCGACGTCCTAACCACCTGCGCTAATAGCCCTTGGGTCAATTGAATGATCTAATCGGTTATGTATTTAACCAGTATAAAGAGCAAACATTATTTTAAAATTATTTTAATAATAATTGTTAAAGATAAATATCTAGGACCTAATTTACAACGATTTCAATAATTTAACAATCATATCGATTTTAGTATTAATATGGACATTACATAGATCAAAATAGAAATTAAGTGTTTGACATTTTGTGACAACTACTGCGGAAAGTAACATATTCTCACTTGGGTGGAAAGTAAATTCTTATTCATACGCGTGTGATATAGGGCACTTTCCATAGGACTATATAGTGTGATATGTGTCACTTTCCTAAGTGGTCGTAGGAAAAATATTGTAAATGCATTAACAAAGCACATACTCGTGCATAATATAAAATTAAAATTGTAAATAAAACTATAAATAAAAATGTAAATCAAATTGTAAATAAAATTGTAAATAAAATTGTAAATAAAATTGTAAATAAAATTGTAAATAAAATTGTAAATAAAATTGTAAATAAAATTGTAAATAAAATTGTAAATAAAATTGTAAATAAAATTGTAAATAAAATTGTAAATAAAATTGTAAATAAAATTGTAAATAAAATTGTAAATAAAATTGTAAATAAAATTGTAAATAAAATTGTAAATAAAATTGTAAATAAAATTGTAAATAAAATTGTAAATAAAATTGTAAATAAAATTGTAAATAAAATTGTAAATAAAATTGTAAATAAAATTGTAAATAAAATTGTAAATAAAATTGTAAATAAAATTGTAAATAAAATTGTACATAAAATTGTAAATAAAATTGTAAATAAAATTGCAAATAAAATTGTAAATAAAATTGTAAATAAAATTGTAAATAAAATTGTAAATAAAATTGTAAATAAAATTGTAAATAAATTTGTAAATAAAATTGTAAATAAAATTGTAAATAAAATTGCAAATAAAATTGTAAATAAAATTGTTAATAAAATTGTAAATAAAATTGTAAATAAAATTGTAAATAAAATTGTAAATAAAATTGTAAATAAAATTGTAAATAAAATTGTAAATAAAATTGTAAATAAAATTGTAAATAAAATTGTAAATAAAATTGTAAATAAAATTGTAAATAAAATTGTAAATAAAATTGTAAATAAAATTGTAAATAAAATTGTAAATAAAATTGTAAATAAAATTGTAAATAAAATTGTAAATAAAATTGTAAATAAAATTGTAAATAAAATTGTAAATAAAATTGTAAATAAAATTGTAAATAAAATTGTAAATAAAATTGTAAATAAAATTGTAAATAAAATTGCAAATAAAATTGTAAATAAAATTGTAAATAAAATTGTAAATAAAATTGTAAATAAAATTGTAAATAAAATTGTAAATAAAATTGTAAATAAAATTGTACATAAAATTGTAAATAAAATTGTAAAAAAAATTGTAAATAAAATTGTAAATAAAATTGTAAATAAAAGTGTAAATAAAATTGTAAATAAAATTGTAAATAAAATTGTAAATAAAATTGTAAATAAAATTGTAAATAAAATTGTAAATAAAATTGTAAATAAAATTGTAAATAAAATTGTAAATAAAATTGTAAATAAAATTGTAAATAAAATTGTAAATAAAATTGTAAATAAAATTGTAAATAAAATTGTAAATAAAATTGTAAATAAAATTGTAAATAAAATTGTAAATAAAATTGTAAATAAAATTGTAAATAAAATTCTAAATAAAATTGTTAATAAAATTATAAATAAAATTGTAAATAAAATTGTAAATAACATTATAAATAAAATTGTAAATAAAATTGTTAATAAAATTGTAAATAAAATTGTAAATAAAATTGTAAATAAAATTGTAAATAAAATTGTAAATAAAATTGTAAATAAAGTTGTAAATAAAATTGTAAATAAAATTGTGAATAAAATTTTAAATAAAATTGTAAATAAAATTGTAAATAAAATTGTAAATAAAATTGTAAATAAAATTGTAAATAAAATTATAAATAAAATTGTAAATAAAATTGTAAATAAAATTGTGAATAAAATTGTAAATAAAATTAAAACTGTATATTATATCGTTATTAGCCATTAAAGTCTAAACTCTGGTATAAACTTCGCAAACCGTGGTCTACCTCTACATCTATAAATTGCCTAGAACGAGACGTAAAAGTATTCTTGTCTCTATCTTTTCCATTTTCATTTATTAAAAAAAAATAGAACTAAATATTCGTTGTCATACAACCCTAAGCAAAAAAAATGGTTGCATTAGAGATTGAAATCGATAATTTATTTAACTTGCTGATGAGTTTGAATAAGCACGAAACCGGTCCAAGAATGACATTGTTTTTATTAAACAAAATTAAAATAGTATTAAAAATATTTTTCTGTCTATGCTGTTCTTCTTTGGTCATAACGTCGTCGTAGTTGTGAAAAGTCCTAACCCACAAAAATTCAAAAATTAAGTTAGGGTCATTTTTGATATAACCATAGATTAATTTATCATTTGTGAAAGGTTCAATCAATTACATTAGTAAGAATACACATTTTTGACAAACTTGCTATTGGGCTTATCCCACAACTGGATAAAGTGAATAGTTCTATGTCATTCACTCCCAAGTATTTTACGCCAGTTCAGGAAAATGACGAATTGTGAAAAGTTCTAACCCACAATCCGTTAATTTTCACCGACCGTTGTTTACAAAATTTAAGTCAGTTAGTTGTTTCTTGAAAAGTGATACTGGTCAATTTATTTACTTTAAAATAACATGGATAATTTAACGAGAGGAAAGAAAATTGCCTTGCTGGCTGTGAAAAAAAATATATGTACCATTGTACAGGTAAGCAATATTATTATCTTAAATAATGTTTTATTATTTAATCATTGTAAAAAAGTGTGTTCTCCTTGTTAACATAACCTTACTATTTGATTACAAAGTTATTAAAGTGTTGCCAGGCGTTGCAGAAGATATATATTTTGAAAAAAAATATAAAGGTTGTTTTTATTTGGATTTATTGTTAGATTTTAAGATTAGACCAACAGAAAAAATATTAAACATATTATTTAAATTTTATACGTGTTTTGAAGCTTAAAAGAATACCTATGTTTTAGTAAATTATTATAATGTTATGTGGCTTGCAATTATTGTTTTTTAAACAAAGCTTTAAAATGACTTTGGTCGATATATAGCCACAGGAAAGAGGCAAAAAAATAATTTCATGATATTTATTTTCAAACATTTTTTTATTGTAAATGAACGCGTTTTGTTTTTTTTTTTATTGAATTTTAGTTTCAAATTAAAGTATTTTTTACGCATAGTAGAAATAGGGGTTAATAGGAAATATCGGGGAATATTAAAAAAAAATTAGATAGTTCACTCACTCCAAATTTAATTGATTCGTTGTGTATTTTTTTATTAGAACTGAATATAATTATGATTTTTCTTTTCATAGATGAATAATGGTTTTGAAGAAAATATGCCAAAATTAAGCCCCTCTGTTAAAGCATTTACAAGTTTGGATTTAGAAGATTTCCAGTTTGGCGCTTTAACGTCCTCAGCTTCAATCTCCTCGCCAAGAGCCACACCTATGCGTAATTATTACGATTTGGACGATAATGATTGGGAAGATGTCAGTGATGACAATGATGAAAATTATCAACCAAACAAATCAAACAGAGAATCTTCCGAAACCGAGAGTGAAGTAGATAACAAAAAAATTAACCAGAAAGAATCTATGGAAGTGGAAACACACATTAAAGTAAATAAGGAATTTAAAAGAAAAAGGTCGCGAAATCCAGAAGAATGGGCAAGAAATAAAGAAAGAAAAAAAAAGAATGGAAGGTGCAGAATACAGGACCCAAAAGGGAAGAGACAAGCGAGTACGTTTTGTAAAAGATGTTGATTGCCATTGTCACTATTCCTGCAATACCAAAATATCAAACGAAGAACGAGAGGAAATATTGCGTGCTTATCTAAAACTTACTACAGAAGAACTCAGGTGGAATTTCATTAGCAAACACGTCAAACGTATTGAGAAAAAAAGAAGCTACACTACTGGTCCATCACGACGACAATTTACACAAATTTATAATTTGACCTCAAATGCTAAGACATATCAAGTATGTCAAAAGTTTTTTCTGGCCACCTTGGACATTTCTGCTAAAAAAGTAAAGAAATCAATTAAAAAATTGAAAGATACTGGAATAATCGAAACTGACAAAAGGGGCAGAAAACCTCCTCCCCAGAAGAAATCTGAAGACGTCAAGAACATTATTAAAGATCACATAAGGTCCATGACTGTCGTTTCGTCACACTACTGCTGAAAATCTTCAAAAAGAAGTTACTTGGCTACTGGATTATCCGAATATAGACTTTATAATGATTACAAATCGTATTGTATTGAACGTGAAGTTATTCCAGAAAAATTCAGTTATTATAAACACATTTTTACTACGGAATTTAATATTGGCTTCCATAGGCCAAAAAAAGATCAATGCGATTTTTGCATACAATTTTCTAATTATAGTGATGATGAAAAGCGAAATGTACAAGAAGAATATGACTTACATTTAAAAAAAAAACAGGAGGCAAGAGAACATAAACAATTGGACAAGGAAAGGGGAAAGAATGACAATTTGTTTCAAGTATTTACAACGGACATGGAGAAGGTTTTAATAACTCCTTCACTTAATGTTGAAAAGCTGTATTATATGCAGAAGTTAAAAACATTTAATTTTACCGTCTATAATTTAGGTAGTTTGGCCGCAAGTAATTATATGTGGCATGAGGGGGTTGGAAAAAAAGGTTTATCAGAGGTTGCTACTTGTTTGTGGCATTGTTTATCCAATCTAGAAGCTACCGTCAAGGAAGTTACGTTTTATGCAGATACTGCAGCTGGCCGAAACAGAAATGTTATAAATGCAGCAATGTTCTTAAAGGCTGTTACCGAACTACCTATAGAAATAATTAATCAAAAATTTATGGAGTCAGGACACTCGGAAATGGAATGCGATAGTGTCCATAGCGCAATCGAAAGTAGAGGCGCTAAAGTTGATATCTATACTCCAGATGGGTGCTATATGGTTGCAAAAACTGCAAAAATAATTCAACCATATTATAAAGTCGCTGAAATGAATTTTTGTGATTTTAAAGATTATAAAACATTATCCTCAAAATTGATAAAGAATAAAAATAAATTAGAAGATGGCTTGACAGTAAACTGGTTAAAAATTAAGTAGTTACAATATAGAAAAAACGACCCTTTAACTATATTTTGTAAGGAAAGGTTAAATGACACGGAATTTAAATGTATAAAAATAAGAAAACTTGCAAAAAGAGCAAATAATTCGGACTTATTGGAAGTGAAATCCTTATATTCAGCTGCATTGCCAATTGAAAATTCCAAATTAAGAAGTTTAAGAAAACTATGTGATTCAGGTACCATTCCATCAACTTATCACGCATTTTGCACTGGCTTGCTTAGCCAAGAAACTGCTGATGATAATTCTTCATCGGAGGAAAATTAATGTTTCAATGTATTTTTTTACTCAAATAAATTTCGTTAGACACACATTTTTTTTTAATTATACTACCTAAAATAAGTAGTCAATTATGTGTTAGGACTGCTAAAATATAAATACTTTTGTAATATCTGGAAATTGTGAAAGGTCCTAACCCACAAAGTTCTAAAATTATGTAAAAAATAATAAATATAATCACATTTATGTATTTGCTATTATATTACTAACTTCACGCTTAAATTAGAGCCAGATACGATGTGTACTTAAAACAATATGACCAAAAAACATAGTATTTAGTAAACCGAAAAATTTCAATATTAAATTTCTCCAAACTATTCATTTGTGGGTTAGGACCCTTCACAACTACGACGACGATAATTTAATGCCTGTTGCGGTACTAGTCATATGAGAAACTTTTTTATCATTAATGTTAAGAAAAAAAGTTAATATTCATAAATAGTCTAGCATGGTCTTAAACATAAAATACAAATCAAATTTTATTAGTCGTATACAAGGTTTTTTAAAAATAAAGGTATTTTACTCTTTAGCAAAATTCATATTTTTTAACAAACCTCGTATACGGATGATATCAGATGGTCGAATTTTAAGTTTTGGACCATACAAAACTTTTTATATGGAATGACTTTTTTCATAACGCTAAGAATAAAAAAGTTTCCAATATGGTTCCGACTTAATTGAACACATTGTATATAGGTTATAAACTGGTAAATATTAAACAAATAAATATAAATTAAATCTGATAGACGAATTATAGCGGCTGTTTTGGATTATACATCAATAAATTAACCAGAAACAGTTAAAAGATCACAGACCAAAATGTCTGATGGCTTGTGATTATGTATAATTTATCATCCTTAAAACCAATTATATACTACCGAGATTAAATTTTTTTTATTTAATCGAAATTTGTACCTGATCAAAAAGTTGTCGATTTTTTCATTTTTTAAATTATTAAATATATATTCTGCAATATTATTTATTTTTTCTACACCCGTATTATAATAATGCACTCATATGCCCATAATCCGTTTCATAATGATACCCATTATGATACAGATTTTTCATTATGATACAGATTTTTAATCAATAGAAACCTACAATTTTTCAATCAAGCATGATGTTTGACGTTTGTCCTAAATTCCTATGTAATTGTTTTAGTTGTCAAAACGTATTAAATTTTCGTAGATAGCTAAACTTCGATAATTATAATATTAAAATGTCTGATATCAGCGATATAGAACACTCCTCCACACATATAGGAGAAAGGAGAAAATGCAGTACAAAATATTTTGCCCCAAAAATCTGTGGTAATACCAGTACCCAAGGTAATACCATTAATTACAATTTTGTAGAATTTTTTATAGAAATACGAGTAATTACTGTTATTGTGTTCAATACCAATATAAATAGAATATTTATAGGTCTTGATTATTTATCGGGTGTAGAAAAAATAGCGTATGCAACTCTCATGTAATGGTTATTAAAACACTCGCATAAACCATACGAAACTCGCCTTTGGCTCGTTTCGTATCCCGGTTAATGCTCGTGTATTAATAACCATCATTACATGATCGTTGCATAATATACTATTTTTTATTTTTAGGTGTAAATCACATTTTTATTAACCTAGAAAATTGCACCGGACGAAGAAACGTTTTATTCTAATTGTATATATTTACAACGGAAATAAAAACAAAAACTATATTTTAAACAAAGCAATATAAATCATAAAAATGCTGCATAGCATATTTTACATCGGAAACTTCGAGCCAAAAACTTTTCGATGCCATTACCGATATTGAGAATAACTCAGAACAATAAAATAATGTTGCAACTCAGTAACTATACAAAGAAGAAAGAAAAGTGGAAGAAAACTCCGAGGAAATAAATCCAAATCTTTCTATCTAATCAAATTGGCCTTAAAAAGTGTATTCGGAGTTTAGCATCGTCAACAAAAATGGGAGAAATACAAGAAAGTTGATCGAAGCAACAAACATAACAAAACAAACACTCGCGACTTTCATTTCCTGAAATAAACAGCTACGACATCGACATCGACATTCCCATCGACAGCGGCATGGACTCGGACGAGTGAAGGCGCCGCCGACGTCACGACGTTTTATTTCCACAAACTACAATGGCGTCACTCCCCTTATGCCACTGAACAATTCCCTTATTGACCTCTTCAAAAGCGTACCTATGTCAGGAAAGAAAATAAATACAGTATTTGCTTTTTATGTTGTATATTTGTAATTGAGTCGATTATACGAGGCGTATCTAAAAAGTAGTATCACCATTTAAAAAATCTATTTGTGTATTAAGAGCGGAAACCATTTGAGATAGAAACTAACCCGCGCGACACGTAGCGTAAGGCAAGCAATCTGTCTAAAGCGGCAATGAACTTTCCGCTCTAATTGCACATAATAGTTTTTGTATGATAACATTCTTTTAAAAATTAGATATGAGTTACAAAATTTAAAAAAGGGGTTTATATTGAAAGTCAATGTTAAAAAGATAATAAAACAAAAACACATATTATTTTTTACTACTACTTTCCAACTAATTAAATTATAATTTATTTAATGTTACTTACTATTCATTTCTCATGCAAATTACATCTGAAATATTTCATAGGTATTGCCTATCTTGTGATCGTCAAAATCTTTCTAGTGAGTGTTGTATATAAATAAAATTTTACTTCGCTTAAGGTAGTTCACTCGCGACAGTCGTACACAAAAATATCGCCCTATAGTGAATACTAACCGTTCGAGATTCTTAAATCTAAAGAAAGGTTATTTTTGTAACAGACTGTACACACAACACATGTGATCCTATACACAAATATGTTATTATATCGCGTAAAATCCATCCGGCAAAGTCGCAAATATATTGTGAAACGTCAACTGTATTCCTAAAGCGAAAAATTTAAATATCAAAATGTTTCATTGTCAGGATCAATTGCGAGATAAAGGAATATTTGTTAAGTAGAACGTCCTCAACAAACGCAAAAAATCAATTTTGGCTATGAATACCAAAAAATTGAGAAAGGAAACCCAAACGTGGAAAATAACCTATGCAGTGGTCGACGCATCGTGGAATTACAGGAGTTGGGAAAACATTTAAAATGTTGCAGGTGTGAAAGAGTTCTTTCTCTTGAAAATATTACAAATGAAACACGAAAGGGCCTTTATTCAATTTTAAATGTTAAATGTAATGAAATGTAATATTGAAACTATAGTACATACGGACAAAGTTCATGCAACAAAAAGTGAAGTTAAGCATTCAGATGTCAACACTAAAGGAGTTCTAGGTAAATGTAAAAAAAAATACATAAGTATTTGTGGGCGGAGGTAATTTGCCCACAAAATATTTAAAGCTGCTAATCCTATAGGTAATTTGCCCACAGCAAGTAAAAGGTCATATTAATCCTGTTGGTATTTTGCCCAAATTTATTTCTAACTGAATAAATTATAATAGATATATCTTTCATTTATTATTTTTTATATATTATCGAAAAGTAAAAACACATTATTAATTAAACTAAAAATTATATTAAACACTAATTTTTATTATTATATTATATTTTATATTATATTTTATATTATATTTTATATTATATTTTTTATATATATTTATATTTTATTTACATATTTTTCAACTGGGAGGGATAAATGTGATACAAATTTTATATACTCTAATCTGCTGATTTGCTGGAGATCAAATTGCTGTATAAACTTTTCTAAACACTGAATTTTTTGTTTTACACTTTTGTCTTTGATTTTCTTAGGTATACTTAAGCTTTGTATTGTGACATACGTGTCGATTTGAAAGTCTTTAAGCTTTTCTATAAAAATATATACAGAAGGATGTGTACAGTAGAATGAAGAATTAAACCTTGAATGAAACGACTCACAGGCATTTGTAGTTCTTGTAATTGAAGCTGTTTTTTCTGCCCATATACTTGGAGGAAATGTAGAATTTTCTTCAATATATGTTTCTAATAGGTAATCGGCATACCTATCGAGAACGGCATTTTCTGGTTTACTTGCCATTAAGTCAAACACAAAACAGTTTCCAACTTCATCGGCGTTTAAATATGTCAACCCAAATGATGTTTAAAGCCATTTTCCGGTATCACTGTTAGTTGTATATTCAGTCATTAATCCCAGAGACTGAATTTTACGATACCACGCTTGATGTAGATGAAATCGGCAGCCATTGATTACAGTATTAGGCCACATATAAATTAACGCCTTATGAATTGCTATTTCAAAATCAACGAACACTTTAGATGGATTTAAAGCAATACTGTAAGTTTCCAAAATTTTATAATGCAATAACGAAAACAAATGTTTGTATATATCGGTAGATTTGTTTGGTAATAAACAATATACCAGGGGCACATAGTGTCCATTACACAGCCCATGAATGGTAAATAATTGTAGGAAAAACTTTGTACAATACGAAAATGTTCCATCCATATACAAGACGTTCATTTTACACAAAGTACGAATATTTATCTCACATGTAAATACAATAATATTATTTTCTCTGCTATTTATTAATAGTATATTATGCAACGATCATGTAATGATGGTTATTAATACACGAGCATTAACCGGGATACGAAACGAGCCAAAGGCGAGTTTCGTATGGTTTATGCGAGTGTTTTAATAACCATTACATGAGAGTTGCATACGCTATTTTTTCTACACCCGATAAATAATCAAGACCTATAAATATTATATTTATATTGGTATTGAACACAATAAGAGTAATTACTCGTATTTCTATAAAAAATTCTACAAAATTGTAATTAATGGTATTACTTCAGGTATTGGTATTTCCCTAGATTTTTGCGGTAAAATATTTTGTACTGTATTTTCTGCTTTCTCCGATATGTGTGGAGGAGTCTTCTATATCGCTAATATCAGACATTTTAATATTATAATTATCGAAGTTTAGCTACCTACGAAAATTTAATACGTTTTGACAACTAAAATAATTACATAGGAACCTAGGACAAACGTCAAACAGCATGCTTGATTGAAAAATTGTAGGTTTCTATTGATTAAAAATCTGTATCGTAATGAAAAATCTGTATCATAATGGGTATCATTATGAAACGGATTATGGGCATATAAGTGCATTATTATAATACGGGTGTAGAAAAAAGAAAATGTTCACCTTTACTGGTTTTAAATGTATTAGAATATAAGTCAACTGCATCATGCACTTCTTGTATATTTGTAGGTAATGGACCTGGTAGTATTTTGCGACGACTGTTGTATATAGTTTTTCTTATGTAGGACACATCAATTGTAGTTAGTGACTCTGGTAAATTAGTAGCAAGTACTTTACGGATAATTTTAGAAGGTTTTTCCGAAATATCATCAACTGCTTTTCGCTTACACGAATTAGAAATAATTTTCCTGTTTAATTTCGGTTCATTTGCTTCATGGCTATGAATTAAGTTGCCTCTGGATACTAAAAGTTCAAGACCAATTGTAAATACAGTGGCATTACAAGCATTTGTTTTTCTTTGGGAGTATCTCCAAGAAACTTCTCCACTTTTCATTTCTCTATATTTGGCAAACGTAAAATTCTCCAAAAGGAGTACATCTTTCCCGCGTGTGCTTTTAATCAATGTAGCTGACATTATAGAAATAATTATTGTTTAAAAACACTCGAATTACAATCATCAACGTATAAAAACTGACTGAAATATAAACAGTAAACACCCAAAGTAAGTACCTATTAGAATTATTAATAATCAGGTAGGTACCTATTTGTGGGCGGATGTAATTTGCGGGTTTAGGTACCTGAATGCTACTGTGGGCAAAATACCAGTAAGATTAACGCACCCCTTTACTTACACAGGTAGAAAACAGAGATGTGTGGGCAAAAAGGACCCGCCGGTATTTGTTATGTTCATAATTTTTTATTATAATTAATATATTTTTATTTATTTAAAGGTGCTGTCCATTCAGGGTTTGGTCAAACTGCTTTAAATAAATTTGTTGCTGTCATGAACGTTCCTACGATATTATCAATACTACAGAAAATCATTACTTTTATTTGTATTTTTTTATGACTTCCTCATATTAGTAAGTAAAAATTTTAAATTACTTTATATTCATTTTTTTTTGTGTAACTGTATTTTATTTTGAAGGCATGTTTAAATAAAATTATATTCATCTTTTGCATATTTATTTAATTTTGAAGACATGTTTAAATACAATTAAACAATAAAACTTGACCTGTCCGCGGCAATAAAAAGGTTGGGAAGCACTGATCTAATAGACATTTGAATTAGCGGGCGTTGCCAAGTTGTAATTACAATACGCCACTATTCGTCGACTGCTTTAAGAACATTTTTATTTTAAAAATCTATATCTCTTTATCAAAACGGTAAAAAATAGCGTTTTTTTAGAAAATTTTATAACTTCTTGATTTACATTAAATTAGTTTTTAAAAAATATGGTAAGAACCGTTTTCGAGATATCTTGAAATATATGCAATAATTGTGTACATGACAGGGCTTCAAGAGCGTTAATTATGCACATTTTGATTGTTAATATCTCGTTTTACAGACAGTCAAATTTTTTTATTTTTTTTTAGGTACATAAAAGACACTTTTATTAACCTCATATTTCAATTTTATTGAATTCTTAAGAAAAGCCGTTTTACGAGTGAACTACCTTAAGAGCTAACCGGGCCTATCTCGAAAGCAAAAATGTTTTAAGAATTTTCTAATCTAAAATTGTATTTATGTGCGAACCACTGAGAATACTTCATGATATTATGTATTTTGACAATATTGATAGCTTTAAATTTGTGCAACGGTAAGGTAGCACTCTACAGAGACGTTTAAGAAAAAATAGTCCAACTAAATAACGAAAAAAAAGCCCCTTCGAGCTTACATTAATTTGTAATTGGATAAAACAAAGTGGACCTTGTGTATTTTGATGTGATCTTTCCGAAAAAAAGAAAAAAATGATGTAGCAGTTTTTCAATTTTTTTTTATTAGGAAAAACCGGGTTTTCCGGAATTTTCCATGGTAAAAATGCTAATTATCTGAGCAAGTATCATTCTGATAGTATAATTAAATGCACCAATCGAAAGAGGAGGCAAAAATAATTCGGAATTTCATTGCATAGGTAGTTTTAATGGCGAATTTCTCACCGCCAGAAGTGCTTTTACCAAAAAGTTGTTTTTTCGTTTCTTTCATCAGAATCATGAACATGAAATTTGCGATGAATTTGTGGCGAAATTATAAATGTTAGACATATGTGCCTATGAGAGAAGTTGCGTATTTTTTTGTGGGCTCACAAATAAAATAAGTCCCGCGGGGAAATCTGCCATAATTTTTCGGCAATTTGCAGGAAACCGGAAGGCGTAATTTTTTTTTAATTTTTCCCCATATGATTTTCTCCGGGTATTCCGAAAACATGTAACAAAAAATATATTTGAAGAAACTAACTGCGCCATCGGAAAGAGCACAAAAAAATATACCTGAAGGTATACTTTAAAAATGTTAGAAAATTAATCCTAAGCTTGAGTGTAAGTTCCAACTTGGTGATAAGCTTGTTTTTTGTTTTCTAACATCTGGTTTTCTTCTCGGTTGATGCTCCATCCTCCTTTTTTTTGGCATTTTCAAAAGAACTAAAAAAATCATCCCCTCTCTCTTTGCTGACCATCTGCAGACCTTTCAATCCTATCGGTCTAATTGGGGTAAGTTCACCCTCTGCAAGTTTCTGATGACATAATAAACACAGTCCAGCCATTGCAACCTGGAAACAAAAAAATTATAGCACTGTGATAGAATTTTCTTAATTTAAGAACGTACTTACTTAATAAATTGCTGAAGAAGTCCGAAAAACCACGTGTACACAGAGCTTGCTAAACACGGTTATTAAAAATCTATGCCGATATACACTATCAAGTGATTCAATTTGTAATAATATGACCGTTTTAAGTTTAAACTTGTCGGATAGCGAACGTCGAAACCATGACTATCCTTGATAGGACGTCCGGCTAATTTTGCGGTTATTCTATTTTTTGCACAAAACTCAAGAAACGTCTTATAACAAGTCAGTAAAATACAATTTAATAAATTTTAGGCCTAATAAATTTAGGTATGTAAGAAATTTAAAACGGGAAATCACAAAAAAATCAATTTACAGAAATGCCCGCGGAGCGCGTATAATGGGACTTTTGTCGGGAGAATTCTACAACTTAGAAGAAACATACACACTTTAAACTTTGTATACACATTGAGAAGACATGAGATTTGGGTTTGCTCAATTTTCAGACCAAAAAACTAAAAATCGTTAATTTTAGGCAACTTTTTTCAAAAACCGTGTTTTTTGGTCGTCACTCAATGAACAGTGGTCAAAAAAATAGATAAAATATTTTTGCAGAATTTTCCTTAATGTATTCGTATTCTAAACATAATAGAGTATTAAAAAAAAAGTTTTAAGTCATTGGGTGCATTTTTGTGCCACTTCAAACTTTCGAAAAAAAATTTAGTTTTTTTTAGGAAAAAAAATTTGATAAATTGTTTGATATCGTGGCCAATTATAATCCGATTTCAGTAAATTTCACACACGTATAAGATTTTATATTAAAAAGTAGGCTTTGTAAGTGGCATTAAATAAATTTAAATAGTTTGTCCGTTATAGGCAAACAATGAAATTAGGCTTGCGGTACACTTTGGCCTTCCGCCATATGCCCAATTTTGAGATTTCTCTTACACCCTCCTGGGAATCAATAGTCACATCCCTAAAGTTCAAAAAGAATTTTTGTTTTTTCAAATATCTTAATTTTTACCAAAGTTATGAAGAATTTAGTGTTTGAACATTTAACAAATTCAATTTTTCGACCTTCGCCGCCTCAAAATACTAAACAAATTTCAATCGTCCATACCGCGAGAACGGTGGATCCGATCAAAATTTCTCTGGAGACATAAAAATTAGAATTTTTCCTAAGCTTTCAATTTTCGTAAACTGCGTTTTAAAAATAATGATTTATTTGCGACATGCGCATGCGCAAAATTCAAAAATTGACAAAATCCAAAATTTCGGCACTTTCGAAAAACTGCTACATTTTGTTTTGCCTTTTTTCGATAAGATCACCTCAAAATACATAGAATCCATTTTGTTTCATCTAATTACAATTTAATGTAAGCTCAAAACCGGTAATTTAATTCGATTAAAAAGGTGGGAAAGCATTCCATTTAAAAACTACTAGATATTTATTAAATCAGAAAGCAGCAAATATTTATAGGTTTAACATAGAATGGCGCGTTAATGTTTTTTTAGTATTTTTAAAATATTTTTCGAAAGTTTACAATAAATTCAAGATTTATCCACCCTAAGTTTTGTTATTATTGGTATTTCCTATAAATTTTATAAAAATCGGACTAAAAATAAACGCTCAGAATAAATTATAAACTTTCGAGGTGTTCGGTTTGCTCTTAAGATCAAAATATATTGTGAAAACGGGAAGAAAAATTTCGGCCGGTAATACCCTCGCTTTAGAAAAAGAGAAAATCCAAAGGCATGCATAATTTTGGCCGGAGATAATGTTATTAATATAATTTTAAAATATACCTGAAAATCTAAACAAAATTAAGATTCATAATACAACAATACTTTGTGAGCTGATTCCAGGATATCCAAGTTACATAAATTGAAAACTTTAAAGCCAGAAGGGGATAAGTCACTTTTTAAAAATATTCATGATAGGCAAAATAACAAAAAATAAACTTTTATAGAATAATTTTATTTTTGCATAAAAATATTACCTAGACTAATTTTTTATAAAAAAAGTAAATATTTGCAAAAATGTTTATTTTTTACAAGAACGGAATCACCATTTTAAGATAACTACAATAGAAATGAATGCTATATAAAGGAGAAATATATACAGACAAACATCTCCAAAAGTCTTGGCCCCCCTTGGTAACTTTTACCGCTGTCGATGTAAGGTGACTATTTTTTATGTATACATTCTTCATTATCTTATCATACATAAACACAACAGGTTGTGAGCCAAAAACTGTTTTCGTCCGAAAATATGCACTATATGAACAGAAATCAGTTCCAAGCTGACATCGAGTATTAAATTATCAAGTAAATTTGTCATAAAATGCCAGTTCATCCGATTTCTCAGTTTGTCCGAGCAAGAATAGTGGCCTTACATCAAGATGATATGTCTAGTCACCAGATTACAAGTCATTTGAATATTTCACGGACTTCGGTGAGGCGCATAGTGGCCTTTTTCCAGGAAACTATCAGTGTTGTGCGAAGGACGGTGACTGGTCCGACCCAGCATGACATCAGAGAGAGAAGACCAGTAGATGGCAAATTACACCTGAGGAAACCGAAGTATAACGGTAACAGCCCTTCGAAGTCCTCTTTTGCGAAAGTACTGGATGATAGTTTCGAGATGTACCATCAGAAAACGATTGCATTCCTCAAATCTAAGGACAAGAAGACCTTTAAGAGTGCCATGAATACTGGTCGCCAAACTCATCAGACATGAATCCCATTGAACATGTATGGGATTATCTTGGCAGAGCAATATCCAATCGGGAAAACTCCCCTTTGACCCTCCAGGACTTGACAGTAGCTATTCAAGAAGAGTGGAACAATATGTCTAATCATTTCATTAGTGGATCCGCGGGATGCCACGACTCATGGTCAACTGATTGAAAGAAGAGGTGATAATACAGACTATTAAGTTATGTTTCTGTTACGATATAACATTTTTTCACGAACAATAAAATTTTCTTACTTACAATTTTTGGACATTTTGTTGTAGCTTCCCTTATTCTGCATTATTCAAAAAGTAAATTACAAAGATTGTGTATCACATAGTTAGGTATTAAAATACTTTTGGAGATGTGTGTAGAAATATTTAATAAAAAAAAAAACAAATTCGTCACTTATCCTACTTATCCTTGCGATAGCTCCAAGCTGTGTATACGTTAGTTATATTTTTTTAGTTTTTATCATTTTATGCATATTTTTGGCGAAGCAAACCGCTTAAACTTCATGACGGGAATTCTCATAGCAGCAAAGAAATAACCAGAAACAATATCACTAGAAGGAATATGCTCATCTATACAGGTAGCAGACAAGCACTACTCACCCTGAACAGACCACGAATTTACTAAGGGTTAGTACCAGAATGTCACGGAGCTTTGGCCGAAGTAACGATTAACAATGGATCAAGATGAATCAAAGGTCACGCCACATCGAAAGGAAACCGTCTTGCTGATTCACTAGCCAAGAAAGCAGCCAACCAAATACTTTTTGAACCTGGCCTGATGAGGCCTAAGTACCGTTGGGGTAACTTACCCTCCACACGTTACAGATACAAATACTCCAAGCCGCACAGGTTAGGTAAATTAGTTTTTTTTATATTTCTTATTTTACACGAAAAAAACATCACTAAATTTTTATTTACCTCAAATAAAATGTTTTATATCATATGGGATAAGCAAAATGTTTATTTATGCTGGGTAAACCAAGATTTTTTAAATTATTCACTTGTGGTTAGTAAAGTTAAATTAGTTTTTAGACAACCTACTCTTAGTGAACTGTTTACTTTAAACATGGAATATTAGTAGCATAGGCACCAAAGCGACTTTGAATATCGGATAAATAAAAAAAAATATAAGTTTTCAACGTTACTCGCCCAGACAATTAATTTTTTACCTGTGAATCTAGTTGTCACCTCATTATTAAAGTTTTCAACTAGCTATACCTAGTCATGCCAATAAAGAGCACAGCTGGTTAAACACACCTTAATGGTACGTTATCTCCTGCTCACGTTTTTTTAACCTCTTTTTCGAAGCTCACTTACCTATTTTTTTTCTGTTATTAAAGTGTTATAGTTTATTTGGAAGATTTTCCAAGGCATATTGCAAATATTTTACATTATCCAAAGCCCAAATGGAGTAAAAACTTAACGCAGTCCAATTAACGAAATACGATGAGTGTGTTTCAAGGCTCGTTTCATTTTAAATTTAAAATAATGTGATGTTTGTTAATTTTAAACAACAGTTTATTTATTAATAATTTATTTAAACACTTATTTATTTTATAACACTATTATTCTAATTTATATATAATTCGAATGTCTTTAAACTGTTTACTATTTATCTTCACTGTCCATATAATAACTACATTATCCTGTTTTTTCTTAAACAGTCATCGAAAGCTCTTTCGCCATAGTCGTCACATATGTTTGGTCTTAAGGTGTTTAATTATGTATAATAATCGGACAAGTTGAGCCTTTGAGGCATTGAGGCCAAATAAGACAGAAAGGGACTTGGAGGGTTAGAGCATGACTGAATAATGAAATGGCTCACATAACAATAATTTTTTATTACTTTCGTAAAGATTATATATTACTCTTGTATGTATTTGTAAAAGTAATAAAATGTATTTGTGATTGTTTTTCTATTATTTTATCGTCTTGTTTTAATATATATAGACTATATTTAGTGTTTCTCTGAAGCAATTTAGCCACTCTTGGGAGTTTGACAGTATGCCCTTGATACACTGTCACAAAAAAAAATAAGACAAACTAGGTATATTATTATCTAAATATCGTCGGCATGTCATCCCCTATGGTAAATATTTAAAAATAGGTTAGTTGCATAAAAGACTCTATGAAATCCAAAGCATTTGAGTATATACTCTATCTCTTGCATTAGAGAATCTATCTCTCCTATTCGATAGAATTAAAAAAATAGTTCTAAAAAATTTTACGTGCTGATGTAATTTTCGTTAGTTGGACACGCCCCTTCACATACAAGAACCAACAGGTCGCCTGTATCGCTTTCAAAGATACACTTCTAACAGTAAACATACCTCGGAGTCGGCAAATATAATTCTCGACACTACACGACCCTTCAACCGACTCACTTTGCTTATAGTTTATTTGAAAAAGCAAGATAGCACAGTTTTTATGGAATAGGTCTATATTTTGATATAATTTTGCTATTATCTATTTTCAAATAAACAACAGAGAATAGGAAGAAAAATGTACTGCCAGCCGACAAACTGCCCTCAATACTAACATGAGGTTTAAGTATCCTATAAGAAAATAGATTGTTAATTTTTAACCTACTGTAAATATTTATATAGTTTTGTTCTCGTTTAAATCTTCAAAAAAGTCAATACTACAATGTGCCATTCTTAAGCCTATGATTTCATGGACAGCGGGTTCCTTTTATAAGATTGGTACAGCTTCTACACGTACCGACTTCAGTCGATAAATAAACAGAAGATATAATCTTCAAAAATTTACAAATGTTATAAAACAAACAAAAAATCTTAGAACTACTAGTAATTAACCCTTTTAAAGAACATTATTTCGATATCTACCTGTCTGTATAATGGATATTCATTCCTATAAAGTTCCTTTCAAAAGTGTTTCCTTGTTTATAAAATGACGGGATATTCAGGATAAACTAATGTTTATGTTTTCAATTTTCCTTTAACTACTTATAACTACTATTATCATCCATTCGGATTAAGATCAAAGCGTTGTATCTATTCTTATCAGGTTAATATTTTTGGTCGCAAATTCCGTGGCGCTATTAGTGCTTGGCTTACCCCGACATCGAGGCATCGTTAAAGTTCGTTTAAGCTTAAATATGATACAATTCTCTACATAGTATCACCAACATGATCAAACCCAACCTAAAAGAGATAATGATACCGTAAACTTGGAAACTTTGACGAAACTTTGATGATTGCTCATTAAAAAAGTAATTAAGATGCAACTTTGTGTCTGGAGACATGGGACAAGGTCGGTTTCTTCTTCTAGCTAAGTTTCTATTAAACAAAACTTGAGCTACCATTTCTTTTGAAATTTTAGTTGGATATGCTATTAAAAAGAAGTTTGAAATAAATTAAATACAATATTTGTTTTATAAATTGTTTAAGGAAAATAAATATTTATAGGTAGGTTATGTAGTAGTAAAAATTTTATTATCATATTAAAACAAATACTTTTTAGCACTAGCCTAATTATTTTTTGTATAGAAGCTATTTATGAAACCTGCCTTATTTTATGTAACGAGAACATATTTGCGGAACGAACAGAGCGACACAAAAACGAGTTACATAAAACGGCATTTCGTAACGTGTTATATACAATATTTTTTATAATTTTGACAAAATTATTTATAAAATTGTGTTTTGGTAAGAAATTACTGCCAACGGGCAACCAATATTACTACTTTCATGTATCGTTAGTTGCATATCAAGCATCATTTTTGAAAGATTTGTAGTTTACTAAAAGTTGAACTCAACACAAATTATTAATAGGGCCCTAAGACTCGCTTGAATGTAAAAGATTTGTCTGAATTACCCTATATAAAATTAGAAAAATTAGAATGAAAATTAGGTACGAGTATAAGTAAGAATATAATAAATATGATAATATAAAACAAAGTATGAATGGGTACTAAGTGCGTATTTTTGTTGGCTGACCTCGTGCCATAAATATTGTCCTGTTTATCACTTGTATGATTCAGATAATCCACCATTTATCATATCAAACATGCGATATTAATATGTGTTGAATAAAATTAATTAAAATACCTATAGATGTATGAGTATCAACATCAACTGGTAAGTACCTATAAAAGATTTATGAATTAGTATAATATGTGTATGTACCAATTGAAGGGATATTAAAGAAATTGTGAGTGTATAGTATTTACATATTGAAAAGAATTTAAATGATTACAAAATGAAGTACCTAAAAAACTATGCATGTGTAGTATGTTTATACCTCTTGAAAAGGTTTTAAAAATGAGTTTAGAGTAGATACCTAAATAGGTATAGGTTTAAGTTGAAGTACTTATGTAGAGTAAATCTAGAATATGTGTGTACCTTAAAGAAAGGATTTTAAAATGAGTCTAAAGTGAATTAAAGTATATTTGTCAACAATGATCAAATTATTTTTTATAGTATTAATTTTTTCTGAAAAGTATTTAAATTGAATTATTTTTGATGAAAGTTAAAGCTATATCTAGTTTAGATGTGTGGTCCAGAAAATTTTATGTTTTTCTTTAGTATATTTTTTTGTACCTAAATAGGTACGATGCAGTTTAGGGAAGTTTGAAAATTTTATAAAAATGTACCAATAGTTTGTAGGCTTTTAATATGATTAGCTGAAATGTTAGATGCTAAAATACTAAAATGAGTTTAATTAAAAAAATGGATTTTTGATTTTCAAAGATAGTTAAAAGTTAAATTTGCTAGTAGTTTGGGAATTGTAACAATAGATTTAAATGTGACGTAACTCGGATTAGATTATATGAAACATGATTTGAGTAAAAAGAAAGAATTTTAATTTTTATATAATTAGTGTTTGATAATATCCGGCGCTAAATTTTTATAGTTTTACTCTAATTTATTTGTTTGGTACCAAGAATATTGGGATGACCATATTTTGAATCAGCTGTTAGCGTATTAGTATTAGGAGTATTTGTTTGTATTTTGTGTAGAGTAAAATTATATTGATCTAGTAAAGTATGTGGTTTCGTTTCGAGTAGTTTTAATTATGAAATGGTGTTGGAACCAGATAGCACTAGATTAAGCAGCAAATTTGACGCTAGAAAATTTGAGGATTTTTGTTTGTTTACTCTGTGTTGAAAATGAGATTAGGAATTTTATTATTAAAAAATTATTGATTTGTCTGGTAGTAATTTGATTAATTGAAAGACTTTGGTTGCTTTTATGTGTATATAAGTTTATATGGACAATTATGTGAATCGCACTAATAAGTATATTTGATTATGGTTGATTGTAGTAAGGTACTGATTTGCAATGTGCTAATGAAACATTGGAGAATATGTGTGATTAACCAATGTAGAATAGTACTTAGATATATTGGTATAGTAATGGAAAGAAAAATGTTGTAAAAAATGTGCTTTTTTTTAGAACTTATATGAGTTTGTAAATGATACGTAGAATAAATATTAAGATAAATATGCTTTTGATTGAGTAAAGAAGCGTTAGAATTGCCTAATTTTAAATTTGAATTTAAATATGAAATGTTATAAGATTGATTAGATGCGTAGGAGCATTATGGTTTTAAAATTGTAATTTATTAAAACATTTGAATAATGTAATATAAGAGAAAAAGCAACTGTATTTGTAAAAAATATATATCTTTAAAGATCCCGACTGATGGGGTGAATGTAATGTTTTGTGTGTTTCGCTTGTGGGGTTTGTGATAGATCCATACTGATTGGGTTTTTTGGTTCCATAAAAAAGAATTGTTCGATTGGATATTTAGGATTGATGTGTATAAGAATATTTGAATAAATGTGTAAAAATATGTGGGTACCTACAAGGTACGTTGTTGTTTGTAAGAGATTTATGATTGATTTTATTAATATTTGGTACCTCGTTTGGCACCTATTAGAAAGTTTAAATGTATGCATGATAATAATTTGATACTTAGAGAGGTACGTGTTTACCTATAGGACGATTTAAGTAAATATTTGAATAAGTACCTTAAAATGGATTTAAGATTAAAAGAAAATATGAACAATAAAATACCTATATGAGGTTATTGATGATATTAAAAGATAGTACCTATAGTAGGTAAGATATATTTTTGTACATATAAAGTTAATTTGTGATATATAATATCTATAGTAGGTTTATAAATTGAAATTAGCGTTTATGAAAATATTGTTTATAGATTGATATATATTTAGTTTGCCTATAAAGGCGTAATGGCAACTCTCATGGTATACTGGACTGATGAGGTGCCTTTTAGTTAGATAATGTGATTGTATAAATTTGTTGAAAAATGAGAAATTGAATAGTTTGATATTATTGAAAGTAGTTTGATTAGATCGATTTTGCGAATAGCGAATATTTAATAGTATTCGATTAGAATTTTTGACATAAATTTGAATTAAATTTGTAATATGAATGGCTTAATAGATATGTATTATTTTTTGAGCAGACATTGTAAATAATTGAAGAAAGAAAGTTTTGTAGCTTTGTAATTTCATAAAATTTAGTTTTTGTTAGGTTATGAGACACTTTTATTAATTAGAAATAATAATTATTTTATGTATGTTTGATAGTTAAATAAATTGAAATATTGTATTTGAGCCAAAAGTTTGTTCTAACCTTACGAGAAAACAGCTATCGATCAATTTCGCACTATTATTGGCCAACATGTTCATATCATTGGATAGGTAAAGGACCCCGCACACCGCTTATGGAAAAGTGGCGACTTGTTAAATGTCATAAATTTTTGATATGTTGCAGTTCTCGACCTGCTAAGCAATAGTCTCCATGGGATTTATTAAATTTACTGATGGTTAATTTATCGAATGTGTCAAGAAAATAATTTTTTTAAGCACCCTATACTTTTTGATTAGACCAGTAAAAGTATACATATTTTTGCACTGGAGTATCATCCGTCCTATAGCAGATATTTTCCAAAATAACAGCTTTTTTCTATGATTTGTTTTTGAGATACAGGGTAATAAACTTAAGAAATACCACTTATTTGATAACGGTTATTTCAAGAGAAAGCTAATCGATTATAATTTTTTGTGCCAAATCTTATTGTAACATATTTTCGCATTTTACGAATATAAAAAGAGGTAAAAATTATTTTTCTTTACAGGGTGAGCTACAAATAAGTAAGGACGTGTTTTTGATAATTACTTTTATTGTTCTAAAAGGTAAAACTATTTCCTAAAAAATACATTATTACTTTATGTATCATGTCTGATGCTAATACAGAAGATATTAAGTGCCATTTATACAGGGTGATTCGAAAATAAAGACATAAGCCAATATATTTTTTTTTTAGTATTAATGTAAAACACAGTATGTTTACGGGACTTTTGTGTATTTACCATATGTATAATTATCCAATTCATTGACTACAGGGTGAATAAAAAAATATATTGATAGTTAATTTAAGGAATGTGTCAAAACAAACAATTTTTTAAGCACCCTATACTTTTTGATTAGTCCTTTAAAAGTAGACATATTTTTTTCACTGGCGTATTAGTTATCCTGTAGAAGATATTTTTCAAAATTATAGCTTTTTTCTGATAGGTTTTTGAGATATGGGGTGTTAAACTTAAAAAATTTCAATTTTTTTATTACCAGTTACTACAGGAAAAAGCTATACAATTATACAATATACGCAGAAGTCCAAATATATTTGTCTCTACAGGGTGAATCGTAAATAAGTAAGAACAGGTTTTTGATAATTACTTTCATTGTTTTAGAAGTTGAAAATATTAAAAAAAAAATAAGTATTCCTATATTTATCATTTGTAATGATAATACAAAATATTTTAGGTGCCATTTATATAGAGTGATCCGATTTTTTTAATAAATGTGAAACTAAGTGTTTTTAGTTGACTTTTGTGTATTTTTTTATAATATTAACATATGTAGAACTATCTAATTTATTGATTACATGGTGATTAAATGGATAGATTAATAGTGTGTCAAAATTTTTTTATAAATCACCCTGTACTTTTAGTCCTATAAAGGTGTTTCTTTACTGGTGTAGAAATAAAATGAAATAAATTCCAAAAAATTACAGCTTTTTAATATGATAGGTTTTTGAGATACAGGATTTGACTTAAGAAATACCCACATTTGTTACCTGTTATTCCAGGAAAAAGCTAATCAATTGCAATTTTTTGGCATTCCACGAATATACACAGGGGTTAAAATATGTTCATCTATAAAATGAGTCGCAAATAAGAAAAGATATGTTTTTAGTAATTTCTTTTATTGGTCTGTCTATGGGATGAAAATATTTCCCGAAAAATAAATTATTGGTTGATTTTTCGTTTTTAATGACCTAACAAAATATTTTTTGTAACATATAGAGATTGACTAGTAAACATCAACGTATGTTTTAATGTGATACGCAATATTTTTAAGTGTACAGGTATGTGTATGTATCTACAATAGTTATATTATTGTACAAGTAAGTATTGAATTATTAACATATTTATAACTATCAATTTCATTAACTACAGAGTAATTTGTTAAATATATTAATAGTTGTTCTATCAAGTGACATGTTTTGGATATTGTCTTTTATTGTTTGTGGTGAAATTATTCACGTATACTTACAAAAGAAAATGCATTATTACTAGATTTATTGTTTGAATGAGAAAATACACGTTACATACATACGATATACACAGGATGAAAACGCTGACGAGGGGCCATAAAAATACTGCGTTTCACATTAATATTTATACAAAAATATATTGGCCTATATCAATATTTACGAATTACTCTGTAGAAACGGCACCTAATATTTTTGTATTAATTACCATTATTTTTTTTTTTTTTTTGGCTTGGGCACTTGCCATTCAGCCAGTCGCGGAATATATTATATAAGTTTAAATTGCATTATCACTCTAAATACATTCAATCATACACACTTTTGTCCTAAGCAAGAAAAGAAGAAAAATATAAAACAGAAGATAAGGCAAGCAAGGAATAAACAAAGGAAAACATGTCTTCTTGTCTAGGGGCCCGTCAAGACATTTTTTTTTACACACAAAACTAGGCCACGGAAAGGTAGGTATATAACAATTGGGTTAGAACATAGGTTGCAAGACTAATATTAATTACAAACATACTTTACTTTCATACACAAATTTTATCAAGAGGTCGTAAATTTTTGTTTGATTAAGTGAGAGGAGATGGCAAATGTTAAATGGAGGAAATACATTATTTTTAATTAGATCTTGTATCAGATCTTGAGATTGTTGGGTATAGTTTACACAACTAAAGAAAATATGATTTAGATCGCCTTTCTCTTGACACATAGTACATATCTCCCAATCTATAACATGGATTTTGAATAAATGTGCTGGATAACATGCATGTCCAAATTTCAATCTAATGATAGTTGTTATATACTTTCGAGGAAGTGAATAGTTTTTAAACCAATGCACATTCGGAATTTTTGGTTGTATTTTTGAATATTGAGTTGTAGTGGTTTTGTAAAAGTCTTTCCAAGATTTGTTTCTCAATTGCAAAAGCATCCAAATTGCACAGCTGATAACTTGTCGGTAAGCCATTGGTAGTTGCGCTTTTAGCCAAAACATCTACATACTCATTATGTTTGAGCCCTATATGTGCTTTAACCCATATTAATTGAACCGTTTTCGATGTATTATGGATTTCGAATAGTATCTTTTTAATGAGCAAAATATAAGCATTTGATGAATTGGAAGGAAGCTTTGGGTTTTGAATAGCAAGTAATACAGATAGGGAATCAGATAAAATAACTGCAGTATTATTATTAGATATTTTAAAGTATTTTATAGCTTCATATATAGCAATTGCTTCTGCACTAAATATTGAAAAATTTGATGGTAACATAAAAACGTTCTCTGTAAATGTAGAAGGGATGAAAAAGGCACATCCTGTACCAGCTGAAGTTTTAAAAGCATCTGTGTAGATCTTTGTAGAATCAGGCCAGTTTTCTAGTTGTGAGTTCAAAATATTGGAACTTATTTTATGATTTTCATGATAAATTGGTTGTATAACATTAACATTGTTAAAAAAGGCAAAGAAATCCTCAAAATCTAAGCACTGATCTATACTGATGAGATCCTCATAATTGCTAATATTTCTAAAAGCTTCACAAAGTGGGGGAGATTGTTTATGTATCCAATATTTTTGGGTTAAATCAAAATGATTTAATTTACAAATACTAGCATACAAGGTAGGGTTTGTACATCGGACTTTTATTAGAAATTTGTTGCTAAGATATTCTCTTCTATAGCATAATGGAGGTTCTAATGCTTCGACATGCAGTGGATCGATAGGGGTTGATTTCATAGCACCTATACAAATGCGAAGTACCGTATTTTGAAAGACATCAATTCTTCTTAAAATGTGATTACTTGCTGATCCATAAAGTATACAACCATAATCTAAAATGGATCTTATGTACGATCGATAAAATAACAAAGAAGTTTCGACATCCGCTCCCCACCAGGTTTTCGATATTGATTTCAAGAAATTTAAACCCCTATTGCATCTATTTAGCATATGATCAATATGTAGTTTCCATGTCAATTTCTTATCAAGAACCATTCCTAAATATTTAATCGATTTGCAGAAAGGAAAATCGTTACCGTTTAATTTTAGTTTTTCGATATTTGGGACATTGTGTCGAGAAAAAATGCAGACATTAGATTTACTGGATGACATTAGGAAACCGTTACTTATAAACCAATTAGATGCGTATTTATGAAGTTTTTCCAAAGATTGTAAACAAGAATCATATTTTTTAGATTCGGTATATATACAAAAATCATCAGCATACTGTATTGTTTTGAAAGATGGATTATTGATACAGATTTCGTGAAAATCGGCCGTATACATATTAAACAGCAAGGGGCTCAATACTGAACCCTATGGAATGCCATAACTATTATATCTAGGTCCTATAATTTTATTATTATGTGTTCTTATATACAACTTTCTTTGTGTATAAAAATCAACAATTGTTTCCGCAAGTTGGGGAGGTATGTGGAATAAGTTAATCATTTTATATTTTAATATTGTTAAGCAGACGCTATCATATGCACCTTCTATATCAATAGATAGTGTTGGCAAATATTTGTTATTGGAAAGAGTATGCTGAACATCAGTGACAAGAGTGGTGAGTGCATCTAATGTGCCGTATCCTTTCCTAAAACCAAATTGAGACTTTGGTAAAAGGTTTTTCCTAGAGAGCCACCATTCTAATCGGTGTTTTATCATTCGTTCTAAGGTTTTAAGAATGCAGGACATAAGAGAGATAGGCCTATAGGATTGAGCGAGGTTTGGATCTTTTCCTGGTTTAAGAATTGGGATGACAACAACTTCCTAAAATTGATTTATTTTTGGTGTTACAAGAATACCCTTAAAAATGTCCAGTAACATGTTTTTGGCAATACTGGGGAGATGTTGGATCATGGGATATTTGATTTCATCATAACCAGAACTGGTATTCATTCTATTATTAAGTGCATAGTCTAGTTCTGCATGAGTTAAAGGTTCTAGTAAAAAATGTTTTTGATTATTTACGGTTGTTTTACTCTCCGGAAAGGGTTCAGCGGAAGGCGGAACAATTTTGTCAAAAACTGCCTCTACCCATTTATCTTCAAGAGGTTTAATATTGGCCACTGGTTTCCTGTACAATTTTCTAGCTTGATTCCAGAGCGTGGAAGATGGTACGGTTTTGTTGAGCGAAGAAACAAAATTTACCCAATTTTCTTTTGCTATCATTTTAAGTTTTTTATTAGTTTTTGCCATTATGGCCTGACACTCTATATAATTTTCAAAATTTGCTTTTTGTTTATAAGTTGAAATCGATAATTTTTGTTCTTTAATTATTTTGTCACAATCCGCATTCCACCATGGTGGAGGGTTACGAAGTTTGCATGCGAACGGTTTATATTGTGGGATTGATATTTGTGCAGCACTGTTTATACTATTAATTAAGAATTGATATTTTTCAGAAATACTTTCGATTTGATAACAATTATTTTCAAAAAAATCGTCAATAGAGGCAGTATATAATGGCCAGTTGGCTTTTTTTATATTCCATTTGCTTTTAGGGTTAATTTCTTCTATTATCCTATTAGAAGCTCCATGTGGACAACAAAATGATTAGATCCCAAAGTGTCTGGATAAACAGACCAATTAACTTTGTTGGCTATTTCCGGGGAACATAAAGTAATATCAACCATTGAAGCATTTTGATCAGGACGAGTTAAGATAGTAGGTTGACCATTATTGACAATAGAAAGATTTAGATCATCTGCGGTTTAAATGAGTTGCAAGCCAACTGCATCATTAGTATGAGAGCCCCAAATTGAGTGATGGGCATTAAAATCCCCACCCACAATAACCGGGCCTTTAACTTGTGAAAAAATGTTTACCCAATCATTCGCATTACTTCTAACTGTAGGAGGTCTATAAAGAGATAAAAAATTTAGAACTGAATTTGCATATTTAATTTTAATTCCACATACTTGTACATTTTGTAAGATATTATTTATTTTTATTTCACTAAAGCTATTTGAATTATGGACTAAAATAGCTACACCTCCATAGCCATCTAGCCTGTCATTTCTAACTAAACTATATCCATGAAAGTTATATGTTGTATTTTTTTAAACCATGTTTCGCTCAGAAGAGCCACATCAATTTTTTTATTAATTAGATATTGCATTAATCTATTTTTGTTTGATACAGCAGAACGTGCATTCCATTGCATTATATTTAGCGTATATTGTTGTGATATATTATCCATTTAAATGGTAATGTAAGTGCCCTCCAATACCTTTTTTATTTTCTTAATTATTAATTGCTTATCAATTGAATGAATGTCATCGACTGAACGAATATTTTCTAATAGATCTATTATGAAGCTTGACACATTTTTTGTTATATTTTTTTTAGTTTCAGTAGTATTATAATTTGGTTTATTTGGATTAGGGGGTAGGGACTCAGTAGGTCCAAATGAAAAAGGGAACATTGGCCTTATTACAGGAGACTGTGTAGAGGGAGAGTCGGCTTTCCTCTTTTTTTTTGTTTGGAGGCGAAGACCTACTTCCCCTAGGTTGAGATAATGTGACAAAGTTTGTATTTACATTATGAGGCGTTGGCTGAGATAAAGGTTTGTTTTGATTTGAGTGAGGGAGTATAGGAAAATTTTGATTGTAATTTGATAAAACAGAAAAGGAATTTTGACTTGCAAAATTTGAAAAAGATTTATCACAATATTGTTTGGCTTCCAGAAATGAAGTTTTATGTTCTACCATTATATTTTTAATTTTTTTTTTGTTTTTCATAAAACGGGCATTGTTTGGATATAGAAAGATGGTCATCACTTTTGCAGTGAATACAAAAAGAAATATCCTTATCACATTTGTGAGCCTCTTTTTTAGTTTCTCCGCACTGAATACATTGTTCTTCCGTACTCCTACATTGGTTAGAGACATGTCCAAATCTCAGACATTTATAACATTGGATAACTCTACCGATAAATTGTTCAACACAAAAAAAGACACGATTAAAGGCAACATATTCCAGTAAAATGTTCCCTTCAAAAGTGACTATAATAGTTTTTTTTGCTACGAAGTCTATTTTATCATCCTTTTGGACTTTACGTTTAGTTCGGTAAATGCTGATTGCACGAGATGGTGATTCAATATTATTCATTAAATAATCTGTGTCATATTGGGTATCGACATCTCTTATTATACCTTTTATTTCTAATAAATGGTTGGGAATATAAGCTCTTAAATTTTCTGCTTTTAATAGTGGATTTTTTACAAGATTATTTGCATCTTCAAAAGATTTTAACAAAATTTTAATACGGTTTTTACCTATACTTTTTATTTCGTGTAAATTTTTTTAATTTATCTTTTTGAAAAGAATATGACCAACGGTCATAGGGTGCAATCTTCCCAAGTTACCATCATTAATTTTTTCTATGTATACCCAAATATTTTGAATATGATACTTATCTGAAAGTAAATTGAAACTTTTTATTTCAGCTTGTTTTTCGGTTTGTTTTTCTGCAGCTTGAGGTTCATTGATTTTATTATCCTTCGTTTTCCCATTTATTTCTGAAGAATTTTCATCATCACTAGACACTATCATTGCATCATTTTCTGCCAACACTGACGTTCCTTGTTTATGTTTGTCCCCCATTGGGGACAAATAAAAATCTCAAAACTTAATCACTTTATTTAAGTATTTAATTTATAAAATCGCAAATTTAAAGATAAGGCACTTATAAGAAACCGGATCGATAGCAGATAATTTCGTACGTCCTACTCGTATAAAGGTTGTCACGAAACTGTGTAATTACCATTAGACATGATAAATATAGCAACAAATTATTTTTTAGTAAATTTTTCACCTTCTAGAGCAATAAACGTAATTATCAAAAACACGTCTTTACTTATTTGTGGATCACCCTATAAAAGAAAATAATTTTTGACAGCTTTTTATATTTGTATAATGCCAAGAGATGTTACAATAAGGTTTGACACAAAAAATTATTAATTAGCCTTCTCCTGAAATAACCGTTATCAAATAAGTGGTATTTTTAAAGTTTAACACCCTGTATCTCAAAAACCTATCAGAAAAAAGCTATAATTTTGAAAAATATCATCTATAGGATAACTGGTACGCCAGTGAAAAAAATATGTCTAGTTTTAAAGGACTAATCAAAATGTATAGGGTGCTTCAAATTTGTTTTTTGACACATTCGTTAAATTAACTATCAATATATTTATCACATTACCCTGTAGTCAATGAATTGGATAATTATACATAGGTATCATTAATATACAAAAGTCCTGTAAACATACTGTGTTATACATTAATACTTATAAAAAAAATATATATTGGCCCATGGCGATATTTACGAATCACCCTAAATAAATGGCACTTAATATCTTTTGTATTATCATCAGTCATGATAAATAAAGCAATAATGTATTTTTTAGGAAATATTTTTACCTTTTAGAACATTAAAAGTAATTATCAAAAACACGTCCTTACTTATTTGTAGCTCACCCTGTAAAGGAAAATAATGTTTTACCTCTTTTTATATTCGTAGAATGCGAAAAGATGTAACAATAAGATTTGGTTTAAAAAATTATAATCGATTAGCTTTCTTCTGAAATAATCGTTATAAAATAAGTGGTATTTCTTAAGTTTAACACCCTGTATCTCAAAAACCAATCATAGAAAAGAGCTGTTATTTTGGAAAATATCTGCTACAGGACGGATGCTATGCCAGTGAAAAAATATGTATACTTTTACAGGACTAATAAAAAAATATAGAGTGCTTAAAAAAATTGTTTTCTTGACACATTTGATAAATTACCTATCAATATATTTATTAAATCACCCTGTAGTCAATGAATTGAATAATTTTATATATTATAAATACACAAAAGTCCCGTAAAAATACTGCGTTTCAAATTAATACTTATTAAAAAAATATTGGCCTATATCAATATTTACGAATCACCCTATATAAATGGCAACTAATATCTTCTGTATTATCATCAGACATTATAAATATAGCAATAATTAATTTTTTAGTAAATATTTTCATCATCTAGAACAATAAAAGGGCAAAAATTTTTGCCCACTCTCATCTTTCATATTAATGTTCCCTTAATTGGCTAATTTAAATTCTCCCACGTGGTTGTCATACGCCAAAAAATTTGACTTTTTTGACATTCGTACTTGTCAACTCATTTTCCGTTTTCCTGTAACAGTAATTTTTCTTTTGATTATCTGCTTCGATTTTCACTTTTACATATGAATTTTCATATTTTCTTGTTTAGTGTTCTATTTTTCTTAATAGTATTTTTTACTTTCTCATTCCAATTTAATATTTTTACTATCAATAAATTGTGCCACCGCCACCTATAGTCACTTTCAGTAAATAACAACTTTTTTAGTATACTACTTATCCGCTAAATTTAAAATTTACAGTTTACTGCACTGATTCGTTAAAAATCTAGATAGATGTCATGGGCGTCTGATAATTTTTACTTTTTACTTTTTACTCTTTACTTTTCATTTTGTAATTAACGTATATTCTTTAAAATTTTTTTAACTGTTTCTGCTTGTAAAAACTATTTTGTGTTTTAATTAATTTATTCAATCAGACATCTCGCGGTTTAACCTAACCTAAAAATATATTTAAAAAAATACTATCGTAGGTATTACATGACTTTTCTGACTTTTTTAAATCGTTTTGTTAAACTTTATGTAGCACTTCCTTTTTGGAAATAGTCAAGGTGAGTCAAGGTCATTGTTTAATTTTCTTTTGTGTTTTTTTCTGTTACTTTGTATATGTTAATGTCCGTTCATACTTTTATAATTGTTTTTATTACTACTGACTCCTTGACATTCCATTTAGGTGTGCCTGATGATGAAGCAATAGCTTCGAAACCGGTCGCCAATTAAAATTGACGTGTGAGAAATAAAGGACCTTTTCTTAACCCCTTATACTTAATCCCTACTACTCACATATGGCTACCCTCACTCCAAAAAAAGATATTTCTTAAGTTTAACACCCTGTATCTCAAAAACCAGTAATAGAATTTGAATGGTCTCATGGACACTATTGCTTAGGAGGTCGAGAACTGCAACATATCAAAAATTTATGACATTTAACAGGTCGCCACTTTTCCATAAGCGGTGTGCGGGGTCCTTTATAAGTAATTTTATGATAAACTAGTATACAGGGTTTTTCATTTGAAAAAATTGAGTAAATTCAACTTAAATTTAGGCATATTTAAGACATGTTTTAAAACACTCTGTATAAAATAAAACAAATCTATCACCACTATTAGTTAGCTTAGTATCTTATATGTTTGTATTTGAAACAATTCTGAAATCATTCTGCATCATTCTCTAATTTCAAAAAAATAATTAATTGCTTGGTATTCCTGTAATATTTTTGAAAAAAATTTTGGGGTTGAATATAGTATTACTAAACCACTGGAAACCTAAAATAAAATACAGGGTGTTCTATTTAAAAAATGTACATTTTTATTTTCCAGACAAAAACGCAACACCATGTATATCTAAAAATATTTTCAAAATAAGTATTTTTTAAATCCATATAATTTTTTATTAAACTTTTTTGTGTGTCAATAACACAAATTGAAATATTGAACAATTACGCACTAATGGGAAAATTATACCCAATATTAAATGGCGAAGTTTTAATTGGTAGGGGCGTCTAGGATTTAACTCGAAGATTTCAAGTTCGATCCCTGGCTGGAAGCACTAATTTTTTCTTTTTCTCATTTCTTAGCTTTTTAATTGTTTCTTTGGTTTGTTTTTGCTTTATAGACGTGGAAATACATTCTTTAATTTCGTAGGGAGAATTGGGCAATATGTTCACATTTATAAAAATTGCGAATGATATATTACGCTCCATGGTATGTAAGTAACAAAAATCCTTCATGAAGATTCAAGATTTCCCATCAGATAGTGACAGGTTTAAGTGCCCCATTTTTGCATACAAGCCTCGAAGAAGGTTGAAAATTACATCAATTTTAAATAGAATGAAAGTAAATTTACGAGTTTCTCCTGGGGATAACATACGGAAAATTCGATTTTCCCTAACAAAAACGAAAAGTTATTATTTGTTGCCCATATTTCTACGCAAGACGTTTTCACTATATGAATAATTAATAGAACTAAGCTTCGAAAAACCAAAGGCTTTAATGTGGCAAGTGGCTAAAAGGTTGAAACAAGGGCGTAATCTTCTAAGGAAAAATCGAGATTTTACTAGATTTTCCACACAAGCCCATCAAATCGTCACTAGTCCGAAAAACATTTTTTTGAATGACCTAAATGTATAAGTGCATTTTGGGGTCGGAAAATTTGTCTGATAAGAAAAATCGGAAGTTCCATGTTTTACCCCTAAGAGCCACTCGTAAATCTTTTATTCTACTTAACATCGATGTACTTTTCAACCCTCTTCGAGGCTTGTATGCGAAAATGGGGCACCTAGATCGGTCACTAACTGACGAACTATATTATATGCAAGAGCAAATAACTAGACCGATTTACAATTATCTACAATGCTGAGAAGAAGTAAGCTTAATAATTTTATTTCACCAAGACTGCTACCAAAATTAAAGAATATATATATATATATATATATATATATATATATATATATATATATATATATTTGTAAACGGTACAGTGTCGCCTCCAAAATATATAATAAAGAAACGTTATCACCTCATATATACCATTATTACCTCCGATTTCGGAGGCGTCAACGTTTTGCCGAATTTTCATCGGTTCTAGCCTCAGACGACCTCTAAAGTCCCAAAAACGAAAGTTTTGTCGGAGGTGATATTGTAGCCTTTATATCCCCAAAAAATCTTTTTAGTTCCTATGTATACCGCTAGCGCTAGTGTTGCAAAGAAAGTATACGACTGGTACGTTATCCCTTCCGACTATATAAATCTTATTTTTGTATCACCTACGTTACTTTCCCGCCTCCGCTAAATGACAACCTCGCAGAAGAGGTCATAAGGATGTTTTCGCATATTTAGATCATTTCATAATTGCAGCTTTCAAAATAAAGATGTACCAGTAGTAGTGTATGAGTGTTAATTTGATAATGCCGCCAAGTACTGAGGTGCTTCTAAAACTGTGCGGTAAACACCAAAAAGATTTTTAATACAATGAGTTTAAACATTGGGTATGTAGAAATACAGTGTGTACCACTGGAAACTCCATCGATTGATAATTGAAAAACTATAAAAAAGAAAATAAAAAAATTTGGAAGTATACCAATCTCAATGGGGACATTAGAATTTTTTCAAGAACATGTCACTCTTGGTTATACCGGTTGTAGATATCAACTTGTTTATTTTAAATAGAACTTATACAAGGTGTTCCATTAAGAATGGGACATAGAACAACTGAGGATTCACTAATTAAAAAAAACGACGACTGAACGAAACATGGTTAGGTAAAATGTTACTCGTCTCCGAGTTGAAAATTCGCAAAAAAAATTAATGAAATTTTTTTATTACTTAGTATAATTTTACTAAATTCTGTAAACGTTTTTGATGGTAACAAATGTACACATCAGCAAAAAAATAAGTTAAATAAACTTTGCCAGTGGCAAACGGCGTGTGTAAATAACACCTTTATTATCTGTAAATTTAATGCCAACGTCCTCAAACTTATTTGAGCTATAATTTTAAATTTTTTCTTAAATAAATTATTTACTCTTGTTATTTCAAAATTTCAGAAATTGAAAATAAATTAAAATAAAGAACATCCATCTTTGTGCGAATATCTCGAAAACTTAATAAACTTTCAACAAGAGTACGTAATTAAGGTGAAAGATATAAAAAAAAACTAAAATTATAATCCAAATAAATTTTTGGACCGTGGCGTAAAATTTAAAAGAAATAAGGGTGTTACTTATCCATGCCATACGCAACTGGAAAAGTTTAGTTAACTGATTTTTTTGCTGATAGGTGTATCTAATAAAACCAAAAACGTTTGTTGAATTTAGTAAAATTATACTAAGTAATAAAAAAATTAAAACCATTAATTTTTGAATTTTCAACTTTAACATCCTGTATTTCGGAGTCGAGTAACATTTTACCTAAACATGTTTCGTCTTATTTTTAGTCAGAAAATCTTCAGTTGTTCTTTGTCTCATTCTTAATTGCCAGTATATCTATTTTTGCATTTAACCAAACGTATTGTTTACGATACTGTTTGATTTTTCCAATTTTTGGTCAGCTTCAGTGAAGGCTACTGAATGACTGAATAGTTTTTTGTTAATTTACCATCTGGTTTTAGAACAAACTAACAAAAGTTTAAATAGAAATAAGTCATCGGATTTAGTGCCAGCGCATGTCCAAAATGAGACCGAATGTATCAAGGATCATTCCTTATTTTAGCTAACTAGCTGACCCGATCCCGCTTCGTTGGAATTTCTCAAACCACAATAATTATTAAAAGTGAATAACAGTTTTCGTTATTAGAGAGAAATTGTTTTATTGGATACCTGGAAATATTTTTTATTAATTTTTAGTAGTTTTCTTAATTTAATTTTTCTTAATTTTTTCTAATTTTTCTTAATTTTCTTAATTTTTCTTAATTTTTCTTAAATTTTTTTTTTAATTTTTCTTAATTTTTCATAAATTTTCTTAATTTTTCTTTGTTTATTTATATTTACATTTCCATAAGAAAGTTTTAATTATATTGGAATATAGTCATAAAAATAAACTATATGTAAAAGCTACCTATGATAAAATAATAAAAAAAAATTATTTAAGATATAAATTAAATGCAAAAAATTCATCGAGTTTATAAAAAGCGTTAGTTATCAGGAATTCTTTAAGATGACTTTTAAATTACTCAATACTTCTACATGTCTTTATGACTTGAGGTAATTTGTTATAAATTCTTGACCCATATAATTTGACGAACAATAGGTTACTTTCCCCCTGGCTAGGCAAATAAGAAAATGGTTTTGTCTCGTTGGATAACTGTTGGATATTCATTATTGTAGATTAATTTCTTTAAATTTTTACGAACGAAGACACAGTTCAAAAATATAAATTGAAGTTACAGTTAAAATTTTTAATTTTTTAAAGTATTCCTTACACGATGTACGACTACGAATATTCTCGATGTAGCGAATAATGTTTTTTTGCACTATGAAAACAGAGGATACAGTTGTAGCATTACCCCAGAGACAGACACCATAACGTAACCTGAAGTCGACTTGTTTATAGTATAACGCTAATAGTTGGGTTTTTTAAGAACGTTTCTCAAATTAAGGAAAAGAAACTTCAATGAGTTTAATTTAGTGATTAGCTTCTCACAATGGTGTTTCCAGTTAAGATTTTCATCTAACAAAATGCTTAAAAATTTAACGCTACTGTGGCTGTTCGTCAATAATGACTTATTAACTGAAAAATATATATATCATTAACTTTATTTTGCACGTTGTGTAGCCTAAGATTTTCGGTTCTTTCACTATTAAAAAATAGGCAACTCCTGCTAAAAAATGTACTTACATTATTTAAAATCAGTTCACATTTTGTCTCAAGAATTTAAGTAGATTTATCAGAAGCAATTATAGAAAAGTCATCGGCATATGCTGTATAAGAATTGTTTTCCATAATTTAATCAATATGGTTAACATATAGGAGGAATAGCATTGGACCTAAAATTGATCACTTTTGATTAGTTTTTACCTTGGTAGGATTCCCCACTCGACCATTCACTGTTGGGTTCTAATTAACAGTGCTGTTCCTAAAGTGGCGCTGGGAAACAGTAACAAAGCCTACACAGAACACGAGGCGAAATAACCTTAGTAGTTGAAGCCGATAACCCAAAAAAAATGATAATTTTATTAATTTTTATTAATTTTCATTCATTTTTATTAATTTTTAATAATTTTTATTAATTTTTATTAATTTTTATTAATTTTTATTAATTTTTATTAATTTTTATTAATTTTTATTAATTTTTATTAATTTTTATTAATTTTTATTAATTTTTATTAATTTTTATTAATTTTTATTAATTTTTATTAATTTTTATTAATTTTTATTAATTTTTATTAATTTTTATTAATTTTTATTAATTTTTATTAATTTTTATTAATTTTTATTAATTTTTATTAATTTTTATTAATTTTTATTAATTTTTATTAATTTTTATTAATTTTTATTAATTTTTATTAATTTTTATTAATTTTTATTAATTTTTATTAATTTTTATTAATTTTTATTAATTTTTATTAATTTTTATTAATTTTTATTAATTTTTATTAATTTTTATTAATTTTTATTAATTTTTATTAATTTTTATTAATTTTTATTAATTTTTATTAATTTTTATTAATTTTTATTAATTTTTATTAATTTTTATTAATTTTTATTAATTTTTATTAATTTTTATTAATTTTTATTAATTTTTATTAATTTTTATTAATTTTTATTAATTTTTATTAATTTTTATTAATTTTTATTAATTTTTATTAATTTTTATTAATTTTTATTAATTTTTATTAATTTTTATTAATTTTTATTAATTTTTATTAATTTTTATTAATTTTTATTAATTTTTATTAATTTTTATTAATTTTTATTAATTTTTATTAATTTTTATTAATTTTTATTAATTTTTATTAATTTTTATTAATTTTTATTAATTTTTATTAATTTTTATTAATTTTTATTAATTTTTATTAATTTTTATTAATTTTTATTAATTTTTATTAATTTTTATTAATTATTATTAATTTTCATTAATTTTTATTAATTTTTATTAATTGTTATTAAATTTTATTAATTTTTATTTATCTTTATTTTTATTTATTTTTATTTATTTTTAATTAATTTTTATTTATTTTATTTTTATTTTTATTTATTTTTATTTATTTTTATTTATTTTTATTTATTTTTATTTATTTTTATTTATTTTTATTTATTTTTATTTATTTTTATTTATTTTTATTTATTTTTATTTATTTTTATTTATTTTTATTTATTTTTATTTATTTTTATTTATTTTTATTTATTTTTATTTATTTTTATTTATTTTTATTTATTTTTATTTATTTTTATTTATTTTTATTTATTTTTATTTATTTTTATTTATTTTTATTTATTTTTATTTATTTTTATTTATTTTTATTTATTTTTATTTATTTTTATTTATTTTTATTTATTTTTATTTATTTTTATTTATTTTTATTTATTTTTATTTATTTTTATTTATTTTTATTTATTTTTATTTATTTTCATTTATTTTTAATTATTTTTATTTATTTGATTTTTTAAATTTTATTATTTTCATATTTATATATTATTTATTTTTGCGATATTCCCCATTTCCCCATCCTTGAAATGTTAAAATCCAAAAATATAAAATACGTCATTATTTACTGGTGAGTAGCTACAATTCCAATTTTCAAGTTCCTACTCACATACAAACTGTCCAACGGCATGAGTATTTAAATAAAAAGCCAGCACGTGGATAAAGAAGTGTCTATGTGGCCTCCGCTAACGTAGCAACACTGTCGGAGACAACAACGACAACTAGATGTACCAATTTATACAGTTTTCGGAGGTCACATCGTACCGTATATGCCTCCCTTATATATCATATTAAAAATTTAAAAATCTTTACCCCTCTCAAGGAATTCGGATTGGTAATCATTGCGATACCCCATATATATATTTGTTTTCGATGTACCTCAACGGAAAGACCCGGAGGTCAGGTCGCCTTTTCAATATACTGGAGGTGACAACTTCTCGTGCATCAATATATATATATATATAAAAAAAAAGCAATATCTTGGGGATGCAGTCAAAGATAAGGAGGGCTTTTTAGTAAATAAAATGCACTCTTTTTTGTTCGTTAAGCTTTCGGAAAATGTTTATTTCCTTCATCAGAACATCTACAATGAATACAAAAATCGTTGTTAAAAATTAGTTACAAAAACAGAATAAACTAATTTACTCACCGAACTGAGATTAATAGAAAAAGTTGACATCAATTACACAATTAAAAACTTTTCTTGTTAACATTATACATTATAAAATTTGTTTAAAACAAAAAAAAACCACTATGGTTAAAAATTGAAGACTGAGAAAATTTTATTAGTTGAATGTTAAATTCATCATCGTCGATTTCTACGTTAAAACTGAACAAACCGGTGTTCAAATACGAAATTTATCAGCATGTGCAAAAAGCCATTGACTTTCAAGTTGTTTGAAGGAAATAACGAGCTGGATACAAATATAATATTTTCGGATCTGCGTTAATAAAAAGAATTATTTGAATTTTTTATTGAAATATTTTTACAAGAATTTTCAAACAGACAATGAATAATTAAAAAAATACAAAGAAATGGAAAATTAATTTGATATTGTTGATTTGATGATTGGAAAGAGAAAAGAGAAAAAAAAAAAGAAAGTTAAAAAGAAATTGTTAATGAGAAAAGAAAAATTTAGTTTTTTTTAATAATATTTTAATATTTAATTTTGCAAAGAGAGTAAATAATTGTAAATTTTGCTTAAATTGGCTACATCAGATTTTTTATTGAGTATTTTTAGTATTGTGAATATGGACCATTTTTAAAAATATCCTCTTGGTATAGTTGGGTTCTTTAACGAGGATTTTAGTTTCACTGAAATTCATAGTATGTATTGTGTTGATTACGTGGGCTGCTAAGGCACAGGACAACTTTTTTCTGTTGCAATCACTCCTATGGGAAGATATGCGCCCAGATAAGCATCTGGACGAGTGACCTATATAAACGTTTTCACAGTCTGAACAAGGAATGCTATATACTATATTCGAATTTTATAATTTCTCTAAAGGTGTTTTTGTTTTAGTGTAAAGATTTTTGATAGTTTTTACGTTATGAGTGGCAATTTTGATGTTATTAACCCTTTTTAATACATTAACAAGCTTAGGTGTTAAATTGGGTATGTATGGTAGTGATGCATACCTGAAACCACTATCAGGTATAATAATATTATAAAGGTTCAGGTAGAACCACTTGTAATTTTGATTAATGAAGATAGCCCTTCAAGTCTAACTAATTTATCCGATTCAGAATAGTGCTAAGTCAAGTAAGGAAGATTGATATAATACAGGATACAAGGTGTCTAATATAAATACTAGTAGAACAAGAACAATAAAGAACATAAGTTGTCAAAAATACAAAAGGTTTCTTTTAAGATGCACAATTTTAAATCAAATACCAAATTCAAATACCAAATACCTCTTATATTTTAAGTTTTTTTTAATGCTTTTAGTAGATATATATTAACTATTAAAGAATTTGGAAATATTTGGACACATTGTATAATATAATTTTAAAATATAATTCTTTTAATGCTCTGTATCACAGTAGACATATGTAATGAACTAAATATAATGCAAACATCTCTTTTAAAGTCAAATACATTTATTAATTTGTATTGCAGGCTAACGCAGTTTATGTCGCTCACCTTTCTTCGTCCAGAAATGTCACTAAAGTCTGGGAGACCGTGTATGGCATTTATTTTATAGTTTTAGTTTACAAAATATGTTTTTATCGTAATAAAAAAATAATTTCACAATTACTCTTTTATTTTACATTTTTGCAAAACGGAAAAGTAAAATACGGCCCTGCTCAATTTTAGCGTCCACCTGCTTCTGTTTACATCAGGCGTAAATTAAATTTGAATAGACTCTAATTTCCTGTTTTTCAATGTGGATTAGCAAATTTATCTCATGCTCAACATATTTTAAAATTTGAATCACAAGTTCTAGATTTGAATTGGATTACCTATTATTTAATGAAATTTGTACATAATTTACAATTAGTTGTTCATGTTTTGAGATACAAGAAAAATATAAATATTGGAATAATACTTATTTAAATAATTAGGAGCTGAACAAAAATACCTACTTAAAATATACCGGGTGTTCAAATTAAAATGTTACAGTTAAAAACCGCGAAAATATGCATTTTAGAAAAAAAAGTTTTAGACAAAAGTTTTATAGTTTTTTGGGGGAAACATTTTGGCTAAATTAATTTTTTTATAGCTGACCATAATATGGCCATATCGAGGTGGATATTGTTTTTTTTTTAATTTGAATCCCATTTTTTTTACATATTTTTAAAGTACTTTTGATGAAATTATTTTTTTTATTGGACTTTTACTTTTTGAGTAACAGCTACTTGAAAATTTTGCTGGGCGAAAAAAAAGTTGGCCATATTATGGTTAGCTATAAAAAACGATTTTAGCCAAAATTTTTTCCCCACAAAACTATAAAACTTTCGTCTAAAACGTTGTTTTTTTATAAAAGGCGGTATATAGCTGTAACACTTTAATTTGAACACCTGGTATAATAAACAAAAACGAATTGAATATTAATACGTATATAATATTTTGTATTTCGTTGAAGCAAAGAAAATAATGATAAAAAAAATCTTAAAAAACCTTTCTACCACTTAATATTAAATAAACATTTTATTATTTACTAATTACATCAAATAAGCAGTCTTTTTTAATTTTTATAACCTAAAAATAATACCTCTATCTATTGAACATAACAAATTAATCAAATTAAATTGATTGCTAAAAACAAAATAACTTATTTTTATTCCGCTATGCAGCGAAAATTTTTAACTTTTCAGTTTTTACGAGGTTGTCAAACCTTTCTTTTAAATAACCAACCAATAGAATATTGTACATTGTATTATCAACATTCTCTCCAAATAATGTGTTTTGCAATTTAAAACAAATATACCTAAATACCAAACTTCTGGTGTTAAACTAAGCTTGTTGTTCTTTAGAAATTCATTTATTTAGCAAGTACTCAACTATTATTCTCGTTTTATTTATGAACTGAAGTATTTTACAGACTTTAATGAAACGCCTACGCAGGAGTCCAAAGAAAATCCATTAAAGTAGTTACTAAAGAAAGCGTGAACCCTCTTGCAGATGCCATTCGCTACCAGGGAGTAAAATCATTAATTTTGTACAAAGAATGTCATCTACACATTCGGGAAGTGTGTCGGTTTCATAATTAATGTAACCAGAATTATGGGTCCCGCTTTAAGCCCATAACAATGCGAATTTCTCTTGAAAGTCATCGAAAAGTTTTACAACTTTCAAGTATTTCCGATGTTAAAGCACTAACGGGACATAATTGCTACTTAATGATGCTCTCGTCTTTAGAGACGTGAGTCTTCTTTTTTAAATTTGATCCATCTCTCGATAATTTAAAAAAATATATATATCATCTTGTAACGAGTCTTCATCAATGCCTGTTTCCCAAGTGATTTGGTAAAACAGGAATTTAAATTAAAATTACCTTAATTATCTTTATGACAACTTAGGTATCAGTTGTGTCTAAAAATACTTCAATGACATTGTAAGTGCTGAAGTTATTCATTAGGTACCGGTTATTCGTATAACCAAACTGAAACTAGTGAAACTTTACATTTACAGCACAATATACAGAAACCTGCCACATCATTTGCAAGTGATGGTAAAAGGGGCAAAGTGGAGTGTCATTTATTATTCTCATTAATTATTAATTGTAGGTAATATTTGAAATGTAAGAAAAGCAAATGGAGGAAAATCAGTCGAAATTCGAAAAACTAAAATGCAATTTTTGGAAATATGAAAATGAATAATCCCCAATTCCCATTAAGAAATGATTAAAAATATACTCCCATATCCTCAAAGTTAAACAAACTAAAGAAAAATTTAAAAAGCTGAGTTAGATCACTAGATCTTACGCCATTGGGTATTTTTCTGTTCGATTATCTCAAGAATAAATTGCATGTAACAAAGCCAAGTATCATTGCAGATCTCAGAGAAAGGATAACAACAGAAATAAAGAATATTTCCCCTCAAAACTTCAAATAATTTTAAACAGGAATTTTATAATAGAATGGGTTTTGTTCAAGAATTAGGTGGAGAACATTTTGAGCATTTACTATAATCAAATAAATCAAGTATTTTATGTATTTATTTTTATAAAAGAAATGATAAATAACAAAAGGAGCACAAATATAAAATTATACAGGGTGTATCATAAAAAAAGAATATCGACAGTGCTAGACTTACATGAATCACCCTGTTTATTCATATTTTCGTTCGGAGAACGTACAAATTAGTTTAAAAGTTTTTCATAATTATATTCGGAGATTAACGGTTTCAACGTAGACTCAACCGTGGGGACACAGTACATCGCTTTACTAAAACAGTGATCCGTGTATAATTGTGGTCCATTGGCTTACTAGCAACCTGGCTTCCTAATAGCTGTTATTTTATGAATGGTTTTTAATCTGGACACACCCTATCATCGAATGTTTTTAAGACATTCTCAACGTATTTTATATTTTTGAGCTCATAATGTTTTTGTGGATTTTACTTAAATAACTTATGTGTTACCAAATATTTATTCATTTAATAAGCACTTAATGAAGTAGCAGCCAAGTATAATCAATCATTTTAAAATTTTGTTATTTAACCACTTAGTGTTTCGGCCTGGATATTGAACTTAAATATCTCGGAACCTAAGTGCTACGTTCAACATTTCAATCTTTAAATTTTTTCTTCATGAAAACAAAACTTAAGTCAAGCAATCTGATTAGACCCATTAGACGGAGATTAAGTAAATAAACTCTTCCCATCTAGGAGTTTCAGTAAATAACCTCTGTGTCTAAAGTCCCTATATGTGTTTATTATATTTAATTATAAAATTTCATGGTTTATTATTTTTCTTATAAATAGTTTGGTGTTAACTATAGGTTAAGCAAGTAACTTTTTCTAATTTGGAGAGTGTTAACGGTTTATTATGTTTTAACATTATACGTTGATGTATAGATATAGGTGCGAATATGCACATTTATATTTTTTCTTTTTTTTTGTAAGAAGTAGAAATTAAGATTTCACTATATTTTCAAACCATCTTACGAAAAAGTCCTTCGCCTGGTACCAAGCAAACGACCGACCATGTCATCTGTAAATAAATTTATTTTCGTTTGGGTTCATGCCTATTTCATATAATGACATATTATACATTATGTTAATTTCTTACCACATCTAGCTACGTTAGTTTATTTAATCACGTCAAGAAAAACTTAGTCGACTCGTTGAGTTGAACTTGAAGGGGATATTATATTATATTTTTTTACAATTTTATAATAACATATTTTTGTATAAAAAAATAAATAATTGATTTAAAAGTTGTGCACTTGGGCCACTCCTATATGTAATAAGTAAGTATTTAAATATATGCATAACTTACCCACTGTTCAATTTAAAATTCAAATTAGTAGAAGTTGTAAAACCCACCTGAAAAAATAAAAAAAAATTAAATTATCAGGTAAATATTTTACTAATAAATTTTTCTATAATTTCACTAGGATTTAACAGACACTAAGGTAAATTTGGACATCGAGTAAGAATGGTCGATAAAAGGAAAACAAACCGGAATAGGTGGTTCGACAGAAGCAATAGAACTGGAAAATACATATATAACTTTTTTTGCGGAAAATTTGCAAAAAAAAACAAGTTTATAAGCATGTATTTAAAAATACACATTTAAAAATCATCATCGGGTAGTTACGTATGTAAAACGATGGGGATGTAACCCAAACATAGTGCTATGGATGTATACTGCAATAGTGAGACCAATCATAATTTACGGGGCTATAGCCTGGAGTAACAGAACTAGTTTAGCTACTACGAGAGCTAATATCTCAAAAGTACAAAGACTAGCATGTGATTGCAATACTGGTGCAATGAGAACCTATCCTACGGCCGTAATGGAAGTGATCTTAAACCTCACCCCTCTACATTTAATAATAGAGAATGTGGCAAAAAGGACAAGATATAGAATGATTAGGAACGGAGTAACCAGACGAAAGTCTAATTGCTTCAGGAATAAAGATACCTGGGACATGCCACAGGATGAAATGCTAAAGAAGTACAGTTTTGTGAAAAACTTCAAAACCACAGAGCAAGAAAGAATGGAGCCAAGAATCCATCGCGCTTGCAACCAAAAGACATGCTATTCAGTGGTATACGGACGATTCCAAAACCATAGAAGGAACTGGAATAGGAGTGTATGAGCCGAGAACCAAGAACTCAGAAAGCTTGGAAAATTACCCAAGCATCTTCCAGGCGGAAATTCACGCCATCGAAAAGTGTATCCAGTTTAAAATCGAGAGAAACTATTATAGACAAGAGATTATTATCATGTCCGATAATCAAGCAGCCATCAAAGCGCTGAGCTCTTACGTAATCAGCTCAAAAATGGTCTGGAGGTGCCTAGAAGAATTAATAATGAGCTAGGCGAGAAACACAGAGTTACTATCAGTTGGGTCCCGGGACATAACGGGGTAGAGAGTAATAAAATTGCAAGGAAAGCGGCTCAAACACCCCTTGTAGGACCTGAGCTGTTTTGCGGTATCAGCAGTAATATAATATTAGGAGAGATTAAAAAAGAATTGGGCAGTAGAAGAACCGATAATTGGAACAATCTCTTAGAGCTGAGACAGGCTAAGATACTTCTGGGTGAATATAACCAGATAAGATCGGAAGCCTACATCTGCCTGAGCAAGAACAGGCTAAGTACTGTAACAGGGATCCTTACCGGGCATTGCCGACTAAAAGGACACCTAAGAAATCTGAGAGTAGTAGAGGATAGTAAGTGCAGATTCTGTGAGCAGGAGGACGAAACCTCTATTCACATCCTAACTGAATGTATGGCACTCAAGAATCCAAGGGCACTATATCTAGGAGGATATCAAATAGAAGAGAGAGATTTACCTAACTTGAAGTCACTTCAAATCCCACACTTCCTTGAGAAAATAGGATTGGAAGGGTCGTTATGGGCATTAAGACATTTCCTTAGTGCATTGTCGACAGAAGAGGGTAAAATAAATCTTTTAGGTCGGAGTGTATTAACACCCCATTCTTAACATAACATAACATAACATAACATAACATAACATAACATAACATAACATAACATAACATAACATAACATAACATAACATAACATAACATAACATAACATAACATAACATAACATAACATAACATAACATAACATAACATAACATAACATAACATAACATAACATAACATAACATAACATAACATAACATAACATAACATAACATAACATAACATAACATAACATAACATAACATAACATAACATAACATAACATAACATAACATAACATAACATAACATAACATAACATAACATAACATAACATAACATAACATAACATAACATAACATAACATAACATAACATAACATAACATAACATAACATAACATAACATAACATAACATAACATAACATAACATAACATAACATAACATAACATAACATAACATAACATAACATAACATAACATAACATAACATAACATAACATAACATAACATAACATAACATAACATAACATAACATAACATAACATAACATAACATAACATAACATAACATAACATAACATAACAAAGTTACGTATATAAAAAATATTATATTTTTAATCTCTTTCTTGATGTGACAGTTTTTTTTGCTAAAATTATATATTACTTTGAGTTAGTCAGTTAATTTTATCATTTTGGTACAGCTAGAAATCTCAACTAGCTTTTTAAAAATAAAAAAGAGAGTTATTGGCACCCAGAACCTATGTTACATTTCTGAACGTCTAGCAATTTATTAATTTCACTTTTTGCCACTTTTAAAAATGTTGTCGACCCGTATCGAGTTGAAAAATCGTCAAGTATAGATTCATTCGATACTTTATCTCACCATGGGTTTAAAAATTTTAGAATAAATGTTACCTTTTTCGGTCTGCGCTTAGTGGCATATATGATGTTTTAAATTATTAAATAATTTTTACATGATTGGCAATTAAAGAAACACGTATTTAGCATATAGTTTTTAATTTTTTTTTCTTTATTACACTATCCAACAGATTTGCATCCAATTACCGGATAGTAACCATAAATACATTATATAAATACAAAAATAAAATAAAATTACGTTAATAAAATAAAAATTACATAAATAAATTCCATAAAATAACATAAAATCTATTCTAACTACATTGGTCCATTTAAAAGTAAAAAAAAAACATATAATTTAGGCTATGTTAAATTTTTATATTGTCGCTAGGCTGCAGTTAAATATGTCCACCCTGTGACATAGGAGAACGTTATGATTGGTACACATGCTGTAAAGTGGAGACGAATTCTGGAGATGTATCCTACGCGTAGGCAAATAAAACATCTGTGTATTTCTTGTACTAGTATGTAGTACTTCTTTACCGTCAATTAGATGGTGACTAACTTTAAATAGAAATAATACCTGTGGTTTGATAATTTTTCGGGACTCAAGCGATTTGACAGAAAAAGGATAAAGAAGTGCATCATGGGGATAGCCTATAGCAGGATATATTCCATCTAGTTTGAAGAAAGCATATTTAAGGAATAGACGCTGGACTATAGAATAGAGCCCAGATAACAGAGGCATATTCAAGTTTGGATCCGACATATGTAAAGTAGCTGAAGTGTATGGAACTCGGTGAAAATTTTTGAATTGCGAATGACGAATCCTAAGGACTTACACGATTCACACGTTTTCTTTTGCAAATGTTCTGAAAAAGATAGTTTTGAGTCAAACCATACCCCAAGATATTTGACTCAGTCTGCTCTAGGTATTGATGTAACATGAAGCAATTAAAAAGCTCTACTAATTCTTTGTTTTAAGGAATAACTTGTAACACTTTTTGTTCTCTTTTTGAGACGGTATGCATAGGGAAACAAAAGGTTACAAGAGCGGTTTTTGCGGTTTTTTTTTATGTAAACTTTTTTTGTAATATTTTAATAATATTGTTATTGTTACTGTTAGTTATTAGATCCCCTGATCTCTAAAATAAAAATGAAAAGTTGTACCTTGATTTAATAAATTTAAAGGGAATATTTACCTCAATAGAAATGACCTTTTTTTTCGAAACAATTTTGTAACGCCACCGTGACTGCCTTCAGCTTGCCAAAATGAAAGATAAAATGGTTCAACTCGTCTACCTCGTTTCCGCCTGTATTCCAGAGAACACAAAAGTTAGGGAATCGAAAAAGCGAGAAACGGAAATAAGAGTCAGCCATCAGGCATCAAGAAACCATACCAGTCGCTTTGGAGTGGTACTGGTGTAGCCAGCACCTCGAAAAAACGGACTTGAAAAACGTACATACTAATTTTCAAGTTGAATGACAGTGACGGTTACTTGGAACAGGTTAAAAGAATGTCAACAAACAATATAATTAAATTTATTAGGACTTATAAATGGTAAAATAGATGACCAAAGAAATAATGAATTAAAAATTAACGAGACTAGTGTTCACTCTAAGGGTAGGTAACACGAATAAACCATTTATAATTTAAATACTATTAATTTATTTGTGTTAAAAATGACTAAACCAATGGTATTTGTAACTAAAATACTATTTAATTTATTGGTAATAAAACTAAACCAATGGTATTTATAACTGAAATACTATTTAATTAATTTGTGATAAAAAGACATGCTTTTATTCTTAAAATTTAGTAAAAATCTTAAATGATAATCCATACAAATTTACTATGTCTCACGTTCATTTAAATATGATTATTTTCAGCACATATGAACGTTACGAACTCACGACATAGGATTAAGATGGGTTTAATAGAAGCCGATTTTTTACACACCATTCGTTAACCTTGTTTAAGTCAGTTTGCATTTTCTCAATGTCAGATAAATTATGAATTTTGTAGTAAAGTTTAAGATCGCCTACATAGAGTAAAATATTTAAAAATAATGGCCCCAACACTGAGTCCTGCGGTACTCCAGAAGTGGCCGTGAACTTCACGGACCTTTCTTATAAAAATTAAATTGTAAATGACGATTTGAGATATAGGATTAACAAAATGCTATCAGCCGTTCAGAAAAATTTAAACTTTCTAACTTGCTTACAAAAATGTTATGATCAAGTAACCTAGTTGAAAATTTTTTGTGATTTTTTTAATAATAATTTCTCAATAAATTCCACGGTAACCTATATATTTTATTGTAAAAAACAAAACCTAAATATTTCAAAAGCCTTATTTTTAGTAATAATAGTAAAATTAATTAAAATTCGAAAATTGTTGTTGAAGTCTTACTTTCTCATAAGAAACTGTACAAACACACACATTTAAAAAAAAAATTCTTAAAAATTTGCACGGTAAGGTATAGTTAAAAGTTCACTATTAGATAAATAAGGACATCTACTATTAGAAAAAAATTAATTTTGGTCATAATCTAATATTTTTTATTTAACATTGGTGGCGAAAGGACCTCCTTAAGTAGGTTTTAAAACTTAGTTTTAAAAAGTGTTTTATAGGATTATAACTTTAAATTAAATTGATCCCAGAACCTTTTAGGTACATTTTCTACAATTTTACAACATAACTAGTAAACCATAGGGCTCTTTTAAAACTACATAGTTTTAACAGAGACGTAGACGTAGAAAGCAACTGCACCGAAACAACCATTATTCCTGTAATGTTTGCGCTACTGCGAAACAAGCAGAAGAAAATATATTAGATTGTGTGAAATAATAAAAGAAAAACTTTCCAGGTGGTCGCCGAAAACAGTAAAAATTGACTTTGAAATGGCTGCAATAGCAGCTTTGAGAAGCACATTTCCAAAAATTAGAATTAGTGGTTGCAACTTCCATTTCAATCAATGCTTATATGGAGGAAAGGACAAGAGTTGGGACTGACCGAAGAATATATACAAAATGCGGAAGTCAGGTTACATACATGTATGTGTGCAGCATTAGCATATATTCCTCCCATGGAAGTAGAAAATAGTTGGTTCAGCATTAAGGAAGATGCCCCTACTACTTTAAAGTTGCAGCAATTTCAAGATTATTTCATTGAACAATGGATGAAAAATTTAGTCTTATACATTGATATGTGGAACGTCTTTGGTCAAAAGCATCGAACAAATAACTCCGTGGAAGGCTGGAATCACAGATTAATAATGGCCATAAAAACTCTCACCCACATATTATACAATTAATTAAGTGCCTAAAAGGCGAATCCATATATTCGGATTTATTATCGAGAAGGAAAACATTTAATTTAGAGGAAAAACGAAAACACAGACATACATTCAATTATATGAACGAGTATGCGGAAACAAATGATATTTTAAAATGATTGAAAACTGTTGCCTTTATAAAAAAGCTAAATTAACCGTTTAATACTTGAAAAAATGTAAATATGTTATAACATTACAAAAAAAAAAACAAAAAACAAACAAAAAAAATAAAAAAAAATAAAAAAAAGATAAAAAGAAAATGCTAAAAATAATAAAATGCTAAAAAAAATTAAATGCTAAACAAAATAAATAAATAAAAATAAACTGACAATATCCACTGAATATATCTTTTAAACACGCCGGCATACCTATATCGACAGTCTTCAGCCTGTAAAAGTGTGAAGGGAAGTTATATGTCAGTAAACCAAACAAAATTCTGTCCAGCAAATCTACATAGCTTCTTTTAAATATAATTTTTGCTTTTTTGCAATTAAAAATATCAGTATTACTAATAAATTTATTACTCATTTGCTTCCGGCAAATGGAACAAAACAGTATCAGATACTACGTAGCAACCTTGTTTTTATTTCAGAAACAATTACTTTTTACTTTATTTTAATAAGAAATAATTCGATTTTACCTATTTGACAGTAAATAGCAATCATGCTTGGTTGCAAACAATGGCTCAATTGCAGTTAAGGTAATGATGTAAAATTGCTATTTTTTTAAATTTTAATCAACATATGTATATTCTTTTTAAAAAGTATTGTAAAGACAGGATAAAATAAAATAGCATACGATACACATCCATTAAGCGTTATTACAGTACTCGTTTATACAGGGTGTTAAAAAAAAGTGTCACAAAATAAAACGGAGGGTAGTATGGGCCAAAATATGCAGAAAAGTCTTAATAAACATATATCCGCAAATGAATGGTTTCGGAGATACCTTTGTGTTTTGTATCATTTTTTGATTATCTTTTTTCATTCTCAAAAACTTGCTTTTCTTATCGGAGTCTACCGATGTTTTTTCATAGATACTATTTGCAGTTATTATTTTGTTGTGGGTGAATAATTTTATAAATTTTCGTTATGCCTGTTTACACTAATATTGAATTAGCTGACATGCATTTTATGTACGGTCGTGCAAATAGCAATGCGAGGGAAGCGCTACGTCAGTATATCGACGCTTTCCCTAATCGCCACATCCCTTCAGTTCGTGTGTTTGGAAGATTGCACCAAAGATTGCGTGATACAGGTAAATTTAGGAAACAGTCACATGATTCCGGGAGACCAAGGTTGGTGTCCACCCCTAAGGCAGAAGAAGCAATTTTAGCACGAGTAGAAGAGAATCCAGAAACTAGTGTGCAAAGAATATCAGCGGAGGTAGGAATTGGGGCTCCTCTGGTTTGGAGAATCCTCCACGAGCAGCAGCTTTACCCGTACCATCTTCAACGAGTGCAAGCTCTGAATGCACCTGATTATCAAGCACGTTTGGAGTTTTGTCTATGGTTTCTGAGAAATGATGCTGAGGATCCCAATTTTATTGCACTAATTCTTTTTACTGATGAGGCAGGGTTTACACGAAATGGAGTTTTTAATTTCCATAATTTGCATATGTGGGCCGACGAAAATCCCCATAGTATCGTGGAATCCAGGCATCAAGTTCGTTTTTCATTAAACATTTGGATGGGTATTTATGGCGACTGGTTACTAAATCCGATTGTACTACCTAACCGATTAACGGGAGCTAACTACTTAAAGTTTTTGCAGAACACATTGGGTGATCTTTTAGATGACATTCCTTTAATACAAAGAAATCAAATGTGGTTCCAGCACGATGGTGTTTCGGCGCATTTTTCAGTTGCCGTAAGAGAAAATTTAGACGTATCCTTTGGTCGAAGATGGATAGGAAGGGGCGGACCTGTGCCATGGCCTGCAAGATCGCCTGATTTAAATCCGCTTGACTTTTTTCTTTGGGGAAACTTAAAAAATTTAGTGTACGCCACTCCTGTGAATAACCTCGAAGAGCTGCAGCAACGAATAGAGCAGTGATGTCATCGAATCCTAGCCGATGAGGGTGTTTTGGAAAGAGTTCGACAGTCCTTTCGGAGGAGATGTCGTAGCTGCATTGAAGTGGAGGGAGGGCACTTTGAACATCTCATTTAACTCTATGTTGTTATTGATTGTTTCTAAATATCATTGTTTTTTTTATAATAATAAAAAATTGTTATTAACACAAAATGGTCCGTATCTCCGAAACCGTTAATTTGCGGTCATATATTTATAAAGAATTTTCTGCTTATTTTGGGTCATACTATTCACCATTTTATTTTGTGACACTTTTTTTTAACACCCTGTACATATACAACTCATACTATAATAAGTCACCTACCGGACTTGTAACGTAAAATACTATTACAGTTTTTTCATTATTTGACCTTTGTTTCGGTTTATGCATTATTAGTAGGCATTAGCAGGTAACACATTAATAGAGGTAGGTTCGCAACCGTCTCATTTATATTTTATCATTATTTTATAATTGTAACAAAAAAGGTTTAGAATTAGGTTTAGTTGTTTTTTGGCGAATATCATTTATTAAAGCTAGAAGTGCTAAGTGATGCTGTTTGTCTTCATCTAATAATATATCTGGCGCTATAATAACCTCACAGTCCAGATTTAAAAATAATAAATCCAGAAGGCTATTATTTTAATTTAAGAGAGAGTTATATTGTTTGAAATCGAAAAAATTTGAAAAATTATTCAATTAACGTACCTTTGAGCTATTATTGTTTTTATAGCGAAACGATGCGTATACAATCACATTGAAATCACCTAAAATTATTGTTTGATTATGACAGTATGTTAGAGATTTAAGGGTTTCAAGAAATAATTTAAATAAGTTTATTATACTAACATCGGGCGGAATGTATATCAGAATTATGTTGACTAAAATATATTCTAGCCTTATTTTAACTCCTATTATGTCTATTAATAAATAACACAAGGGAACAACGGTCTAAGTGGTTGTGTAAATAGTGTATTTTTAGACTCATATTGCACCCTAAGGATTTGAAACTATTGAACATCTTGTTAACCATTTTAACATAGTTTTGAGCTTTATATTTGCCTAGAAAAGTTTCTACAACTGCAACTTCTCGTTCAACTGGATTCATTGAATTTATGAAGGCAGGATCCTTAATTAATTGTCTTATTTGTGAGCCATCAAATATCCCTGCTTTGAGTTTTTCTGTGCTCAACTGATGCATTTTTACCCCTATATATGCAAAACATGACCCATTCTTATCAAGAGCCTTTACAAATTGCTTTATTAAGCCCAACTTTATATGTAACGGAGGAAGTTTGATTTTTTCTCTTTCAACCAAAGCGTCATTAATGACATTCATTTCCCCAACGTCCATGTTTTCTCTTTAAGGCCAATCTTTTGCAACCCAGTAGTGTGTTTTGTCCCTACTATCCCAGAGGCCCAAGAAACACGGATATTTCGTGTAACCACTTTGCTGCCCAAGAAGAAAGTTTAGCATTTTTGTCTACACAAATCATCCATTGATACTTTATCTTCTGCAAGACTAAAGCTATGGTATTATATTTTTCTTTCAATTTTGTTGAGTAAGCTAGTGGTATTGAACCATATTTATCCCCATTATGTAGAAGGACACATTTTAAACTTCGCTTTGAACTGTCAATAAATAGGCGCCAATCATCTGGAATATATTTAGAAAGTCCCATTTATATCAGGAGTCCATTAATTTCGTGACAAAATACAAGATTGTCTTCTTGAGAAAAAAATGGTAGCAGATACTTTTCTGTTGTACGGTAAAAGGTAATTTTGTTTTCTTGTTCCAATAAATTTTTGTCGTTTAACGTAGAAGCCAGTACTTCAGAAGATTTTTTCGATAAATTGAGATCCCTGGTGGGATCACTTAATTTATTTTGATTGATGACGTCTCCTCATAGTAACTGTTAGTTTCATTAGCATCAGAACTTCCATTAGCATCAGATCTTTCATTAGCATCAGAACAGCGATCAGAGGGAAAATATTCGTCATCAGAGATATATGGTAGCTGATGAAATGTTGGAATCGGCATTTCATCTGAGTGCGGGATAGGGCGTATTGCCGAGTCTACATTGGGATAAGTCCACTTACTGCGGTTATTTCGATTAATTTCTTTAGTAGTCACTAAACAAAAATAACAATTGTTGAAGTGGTTTTTTGGTTCTCTCCAAGCCATTGGTACGCCGAATTTTAGACATTTTTCCCCGGGAGTCCACTGCCTTAAATGCTCTGTACAAGTTTTACATACGAGATGCGGGGCCCACTTTTTGTCCTGATCACCAAGGTTAACTCCAAAATATCCAAGATACGCTCGCTTTACAAAGTTAGTTATAGTTTGTCTGTTTTGTTGAAACATGTATTCTCCGCATATATATCAAAACACATCAGATTGATTTACTTAACTTATTCTTGAACTGGAACCTGAACTCATTTTAATCCTGTTTCATAACACAAAAACACTCTTTACTTAACATAAAATAACACGTCGAATTCGATTTACTCTCATTAGTAAGAACGCACAAACTGACGAGACTTACCCGAAATAGGGGATTAAAAGGGTCAGTTCAGGTTTCTGATAGGCAATGGTTCCACTATTTATAGATATACCTGGAATTTACTTAATTACAGACTGACAATAAAACCATTGTACCTACAATAATGAATATACAGTGTGTCCGTAAAGTATGGAACAAATTAATTTTTAGCTAAACAGACCATTTTAAGAAATAATCCTGAAACACGTCTATTTTTGATTTTAATTTACCGTACTTTAAAATAATAATCTAATATACAGGGTGAATTACTTTCGAGTAATGACATCACTGTCATTTTTTTTAAATGGAACACCCCCATTTTGTTTCAATTTTCGGATTAATCTAGCTGAGCTGATTCCAAAAATGTATCACATGTTGATTCCAATTGGTACAGGGTGGGCGAAAATACAATAGTTTTGTGTGTGTTTATAGAGTAACGCGTAACATTCTTTATTAGTTAAATTAACAATGTTATCAAAAATACTTATTGTCTAGCGGACAGAATATGATGAAATACATGACTTTATAAATGTTCGAACTGCAGCCCTTGCTGTATTTGACAGTAACCCAAACGGTGTACAAATTCTTGTTGAACCTTGTTTGTTGTGTCTTGAGAAATATTGTTTATTGTTGTCCGAATTCTCCCTTTTAATTCTTGAATATTTGCTGCTTTCGTTTGATACACAACATTTTTCAGATGGCCCCACATAAAATAATCCAAAGGATTGCAATCTGGTGACATCGCTGGCCATTCGATAGGTCTACGTCTACCAATCCACCTGTTCAAAAATTTTTTATCTAGGTACCTTCTAACATCTACAGCATGATGTGGAGGTGCACCATCCTACTGAAACCATAAACTTTTATCACAACCTCCAGGATTACGTCTGCTGGGAAATAAATTACGTAAAGTAGGTACGAGATATTCCCTTAAAAACTCAAGGTACGTTGCCCCGTTTAAATTACCTTCAATAAAGTAGGGTCCGATGATTCGATTTCTTACAATTCCAGCCCATACATTTACCTTTTGCGGGTATTGTGTATGATGCTCACGCGTCCAGTGGGGGTTTTCTTTTGCCCAGCATCTACAATTCTGACGGATAACGTCTCCATTTAACGTGAAAGTGGCCACATCAGAAAAAATAATGTTTTGTATCAAGAGAGGATCTCGGTAACATTTATCCATCAGTTTTTCGTAAAATTGGATTCTTCTTTTGGGATCATTTTCGTTTAATTCCTGCACAAGTTTGGTTTTATAAGGATGCCATTTTTCAAGCTTTAATAGTTTGTGTACCGTTGTTTTGATAACACCGATATCGCGACTAACTTTACGCACAGAAGTGTGCGCGTCTTCTTCAAAACTAAGTAAAACATCTAATGGTGTATCAGCATTTGCAGAGGAACGACCTGATTTGCGTACATTTTCAACCGTACCAGTTTCTCGAAATTTCTTTTCAATCTTACTGACTGTTGAACGCGTTATAGGTCTTTCTGGATATTTATCATTAAACAAATTGCACACTTCCATCTGAGTTCGCGATCTGTCTCCATACCCAATCATCATAATTATTTCAATTGTTTGTTTTAAACTTAACTCCATTTCTAATTCAAATTAAATCTAAGCAATAATTAAAACAGTCACGAATACCAAAAATATTGTAGTACTAAACTGTCACTGAACATCAATTAATTACTAAACAAAAAACTAGACGACTGTTTTTTTTTTTAATTGATAAGAAATAATTTCATTCATATTCTGTCTGCTAGACCACAAGTCCACCCTGTACCAATTGGAATCAACATGTGATACATGTTTGGAATCAGCTCAGCTAGAGTAATCCGAAAATTGAGACAAAATGGGTGTGTTCCATTTAAAAAAAAAATGACGGTGACGTCATTACTCGAAAGTAATTCACCCTGTATATTAGATTATTATTTTAAAATACGGTAAATTAAAATCAAAAATCGATGTGTTTCAGGATTATTTCTTAAAACGGTCTGTTTAGCTAAAAATGAATTTGTTCCATACTTTACGGACACACTGTATAATAATTTTAGAACTCTCATAAATGAATATACTGAATAAAAACCACATTGGTAAATAAGTTGATGTACCTAAAAAAGTAGAGCTGATAGTTAAAATCAGTTCTAAAATCACAGGCACCAAAATAAAAATTATTTTTTTGTTGCCCGTTGTAATTTTTCAACATACTGGATGGATTTTTAGATTTAAATTTACAGGAGAAAAGACAGATTCGATCGATAGCGTAACACCTCCACCCTTGGAGCGACCGGTGTTTTGAAAATCTCTATAACAGTGAAATATTGAGTATCGTTTACAATCAAATATTTTGGAATCGCGAACGGTCCCGTCCAGCCAAGTTTCGGTAAAAGTAATGTACGAATAATCATTAATAGTACTACAATTAAATATTTCAGGAGTTTTTGAATGAATACCTCTAACGTTCTGATAGTATACCGATTGATTACTACTACATCAAAAATATCACAAACAGAAAAATTGATACTTGGAGGTTTCTTTGAAGAAAATAAAGAATTGATAAAAATATTTTAAAAAGTAATATCTTTGTGAATTAACATGATACCTCATCATACATATAATAAATAATTTACTAATTTATTTTATTTATAAGAAATCAAATATGGAAAAGCAATCACTTAAAACGATCGTAGTGAATGCGAACGAAAAATCTGGTTTATATATACATATATGTATTTTTCACGATAACAAACAGAATATCTCGTGAAAGAAGTTGAATAGGCGAGTTGCGATAAGTTGAGCATGAAGCCAAAACCTGAAACGATTCGAGTATGGATCAGCGCCCGCCAACGCCGTTACCAATCTATTGATGTGTGGATATTGATGCTGAAGTCGGACTCATAAATGGAGTGCTGGTTATACACAATAAAATACAAGAAAAGACGAAATTCTCCAAGAAAAGCACAAACTAAAACAAATAACATTGAGAATAAAATCCGGTAGTAAAATGTTACGGTCTCACAAAATTGACAAGAGGAAATTAGTAATTTGTGTTAGATTTCTCAGATGAGAAGCTTCTTTTAATTAAGTTTTATTGCGCGATACTAAAAGCAGATTAAATAGTTTGTTGATATATTTTACAAATTAGATAATATATTAGGATTAATTTCATAGATAGCAAAATAAAACCTAAAAAAAAAAATTACACTATAAGAAATCAAATTAAAAAAGTTTATATGAAGCATTTTTCTGTTTGTTAATTATTTTAAGACATAATTAAAAATAACTAAATTTTGCGAAATAATTCTCCCTAACTTAAATATACAATACAAATTAAAATACAAAATTCTAAAAACCTACAAGGAATTTAAATAAACCTTCTGATAAACAATATTTAATGCCATTTTGTTTTAATGGCAATACCTTTTAACTGACGTAAAGCACATATTGGCGGCATTTGCTACTCTCTTACATATTAATCTAAAATATTAGGAAATAATTAAAACTTCTACAGTGACATGTTAAATGATTAATATCAATACTATTTTTTTAGTAACAGAACAAAAAATAATTTTAACTACATTTAATTCAGATTGAACGTACTCGTGTCTTTGTCCACATTGACTTAAAAGGTATTGCCGGTTCACGGACGATATGCTTTTGGTCGCTTGAAGAATTTAGAATAAAATTCTGCATCTATGTAACTAATATTACTTTACTAGCATTGTTAGTTGCATAGTATATATTCTCAATGGTATATTTATTTAGAAAATATTTTAATTATATTCAACCACTTTCAAAACTGTAGGATATTGTATTGAGTAAAACAGTGTTTTCAATATTTTATGCAGATTAGAACGATTTAGAAAGAGAATATGTACCAGTTGATCACTAATAAAATACATTTTTTATGAAATCAACCTTCCTTCGATATAAATTTTCAAAAGCAATTTACATAAATATATTGATTTTAAAACCAATAAGAGGTTTATTTATATACCTTCTTTTCGCAACTGGTGACATAGTGCATTTTTGGAAACCAGTTTGATATTGTTTAACATTATGCAACTGGCTGCATAAGGTAGATCATTTTGCTACTTGCTGCGATTACAAAAAAAATCACTTTTTATGAGTAAATATGGGGAGCGTTAAGAAAACTTTTGAACTGCGCATGCGCGGCAATTCGTCAACTGTCATATTACAACTGTAATATATCAACTGTCATATCATCTGTCAACAGTGTTGCTAACCTAACATAAACAGCGTTGCCAACCTAACATGTCATCTGTCAATCCAGTGTTGCCAACCTAACCTAACATGTCAACTGTTATCTGTCAACAGCGTTGCTTACGTAACATCAACAGTGTTGCCAACATCTGTCCTATGTCAATCCAGAGTTGCCAACCATATGTCAACCTAACCTGTCAGTATGATGACCTTCCAAAGTCTCAACGGCGTTACGTGGCAATCGGTGACCTTTCAAAAGACACCAACTGTCAACAGTCAAAGCAGCCAAATCGACAGATCATGGCCTGCACAATCTAGTAGATAAAATCGGCCATTCCCTAAATCACGGGGAGATTGCGCTAGGTGCCTTCTTAGATATAGAAGGCGCGTTCAACAACGCCCTTCCTCAGTCTGTGTTCTCTTCTATTAAAAGAAGAGGAATCGACAAACTAACTTGTAATTGAATCAAAAGCATGCTGGCAAACCGGAACGTCACTTCATCACTGCAGGGAGAGACTGTTACTTCCAGGCCTGCCAGAGGATGCCCACAAGGCGGCGTACTTTCACCCCTACTGTAAACTATTCTGGTGGATCACCTGCTGGATGATCTCTCCCGACAGGGGGTGGATTTCCTTTGCTATGCCGACGATCTGGTTATCGTAATTAGGGGAAAGTTTGAAGAGGTTATCTCCAACATCCTTCAACAAGCCCTTAATACGATCAACAGATGGTGCGAGAGGGAGCAGATGTCTGTTAACCCCTGCAAAACTGTTATTGTCCCCTTCACCAAGAGAAGAAAGCTCGACAAGCTTCGACAAGCTTCGACAACCTACCTTGGGTGGGGAAACCATTCCTTTTGCGGAGGAGGTAAAATATCTGGGAATCACCCTAGATAAGAAACTCACCTGGAACCTCCAATTAGATATAACCATCAACAACGCCAGATTATCCCTCTAGACCCTTAGAAGGATAGGCTGCAAAGAACGGGGGATCAGTCCTTTACTAATCTATTGGATTTACCAAACTGGTAAAACCTATAGTTACGTACGGCTCTGTCATCTAGTGGGACAAAGGACTACAACAGACGGCCAGAGCAAAGCTAACTGGAATACAGCGGCTTGCATGCCTCGCCATAACTAAAGCAATGTCAACTACACCGAGAGCCATGAAGACCATGCTGGATTAACCCCTCTCCACATTCTGCTGGAAAGGTGGGCCAGAAAAGTTTTCTACAGGCTCCTGAAAGTGGGTAGTCAATGTTACGAAGAACTGCGATGAGACAAGATGAGGCTAATGAGTGAAATTAATAATCACCTCATCCTCGACATGGTCTTGAACTTACTGGTTCCTCAACAGCACATAGAAAAGCCATACAGCGTCCTCATTCCAGAGAGAGACGCACGCAGCAGAGGGGAAAAACCCTCTTCCAGGCAGATTATGCGTTGTACACGGACGGCTCCAAAACTGAAAAAGGAGCAGGAGCGGGAGTTTTTGACCAGAGGTCTAGAGTTGACATATCAATAAACCTAGGATCTGTGGTCACGATCTTCCAAGCAGAAAAGATTGCTATAGAATTGGGAGCGAGAGAGTTGATTAATTTTCTCCTCGCAAACAAGACTTAAAAGATCTTTTTAGATAGCCAGGCAGCCCTTAAGACCCTGAGCTCCAATCGAGTAGACTCAAAGCTGGGTTGGAACTGAATAAATACCCTAGAGTGCCTCGGTGACCGGAACAAAGTTACTTTGATCTGAATTCCAGGATATAGTGGTGTGGAAGGCAACAAAAAAGCCGACGCACTTGCTAAAGGAGGAACCGAATCTGTGTTCATAGGACCAGAACCATTCAAAACGCACTGACAAAGGAATTATCTCAACATAGACGAAGGTTGCAATACTCACTAACTGGAGAGATACCCCAGGACTAAACCATTTCAAGGCGTTTTACACCAACCATTCTATGAACGCCTCTGTTCAGATCCGAGAATGGAGAAGGAAAGATCTACGCATTTTCACTGGACTGATGACAGGACACTGCCATCTGGGCAACCACATGAGAAGGATACTGCAATAAACATCAAACTGTTGATTCTGCAGCATGGAGAACGAGTCTGCAAAGCACATTTTATGTACCTGCTCCGCTCTGGAAAGAACCAGGTTCCAGATCTTCGGATTTACCCGACTGGATCCTACCGACTTTAAAGAAGTCTCATCCAATTCAACCATAACCTTTATCAAAAGGTGTGGCTTGTACGGCAAACTATAAGTTATTCATGAGCCACAATAGACCTATCTGGGTCGCAGTCGAAGGCGATGAGATCATTTGACTCATTTTCAACTTAACCTAACCTGTCATCGTGTTTCTAGTGAAAACCGTCTGACTTATAGCGAAGTACAAATTGATCTGATGTTTTGTACCGTTTAAGGAAAAAAATTGCACACATGTCTACGTGCTAGAAACTCGTTGGCCTTGAGAAGTTTCGCACTGATGCAACTTAGCGAACGCGATTATTGTCACGTAGACATTTATTTAAAGATGCCCATAATAAACACCTAGTTACCGTCTCTCGATATGTTTCAAAAATATTTGTTTTGAAATACTACCAAAGGTCATTTTAGTAAGGCTACAGCGTAGATTTATTTCAATGACATGCAATTTGACCCTTTTGAATAGTAGCGAAGCTTTGCTCCGACTCTTTCGTTTTTCCGCCTAAATTGTACCTTACGGTCATTGCGCTTCAACGTTATTCTACATGTACTTACCCCTCACTCTCTTCACTAGGCCTCCTCCTCCAGTTATTAATGTCGCCAGGATTTTCGTATATGACACTTAGGTCCTTTTGAGATATTAGCTTTCTTCATCGACTATCTTCTTCGTCTCTTTGACACTCTGATATTAAAAATTTGTTAGGTTAGCTCCACATCCTCCTACACACCTCCTCATAAGCTAGTTCTTTCTTTCTTTCTCTTCTCTTATGTCATCCTTCTTCAACACATTTGGGCTGGCTGTGATAATTTTATTAGTTAGCTTAGGTTCCTACGTCAGGTTTCCTTCATAGCGTCAATTGTATGTTGGCCATAATAGCTAAAATATAGTCACTAAGCATGTACAATTTCAACGCATGTAATGCCACACTCTCACTCCCCGTTTTCTCCTGTTTAAATCGTTCCAATAATAACGACTTGGGTCCTTTTGTCATTGACGCTCTACATTATTTTTCTATTAGACTTTAATCTATTCAAGATTCTCTCATAATGCCGTGTTCCTTGTTTAAATCTGACGAATTATAGCGGAAATACATGCTTAGGTCCTTTTGGAGTAAGCGCGTTAGTTTTCTCTTCAACCTTAACCTACAAGTAATTTCCCCCACTCTCACGTTCTTCCCGTTTTAATCTAAAAAACAATAGCTGAGATGTAGACTTAGGTCCTTACGGCTACTACGCAGGATTTTTCTCTACAACGTTAACTTACATCACGTTCATTTTTACGTTTCCATCTTGGATACTTCCCCTTACTGCGCCACCACCAGTCCCTTCAGAATCTCAAGAGAAATCAAAGTATGTGGTCTCAAGGTTGACATATGTTTCATGTCCGCCGCCATCTTAAACGTCTTTGACTGTTGACAATTGGTTTCTTTAAAAGGTCACCGATTGATACGTAACGCTGTTGAGACTTTTGGAAGGTCATCATCTACTGACAGGTGACGTCATCTCATAGCGACTCTTGTAACCTTTACTGTCAGGTTAAGTTGACAGATGACAGATGATAGTCGTGTTAGCCAACTTCGTAGCTATTAATTTAGTTAGGTTAGTTTGACATATGACAGTTGACACATGTCTATATTCTAACATCTGTCATTAGGTTAGGTTAGCCAACTTCAGAGCTAATGACGCGCATGCGCAGTTTGTAAAGGAAGCGTGGCTTAAAAAAAGTGAAGGAGGTCATCCAAAGTAAATTAGAAAAATATACATCTTTTATATATATAGAAGTTTATAGTTATAGATTTACAAATTTTATTTATAATCACAACTTGCTACCAATTTTAAAGCACTTGTCTAATTTATATTTATACTACATACTACCTAATGTAATTACTATAAATTAATTGTATTGTTCAATAAGTATTAACGTAATAGTATATTATGCAACGATCATGTAATGATGGTTATTAATACACGAGCATTAACCGGGATACGAAACGAGCCAAAGGCGAGTTTCGTATGGTTTATGCGAGTGTTTTAATAACCATTACATGAGAGTTGCATACGCTATTTTTTCTACACCCGATAAATAATCAAGACCTATAAATATTATATTTATATTGGTATTGAACACAATAACAGTAATTACTCGTATTTCTATAAAAAATTCTACAAAATTGTAATTAATGGTATTACTTCAGGTATTGGTATTTCCCTAGATTTTCGCGGTAAAATATTTTGTACTGTATTTTCTGCTTTCTCCGATATGTGTGGAGGAGTCTTCTATATCGCTAATATCAGACATTTTAATATTATAATTATCGAAGTTTAGCTACCTACGAAAATTTAATACGTTTTGACAACTAAAATAATTACATAGGAACCTAGGACAAATGTCAAACAGCATGCTTGATTGAAAAATTGTAGGTTTCTATTGATTAAAAATCTGTATCGTAATGAAAAATCTGTATCATAATGGGTATCATTATGAAACGGATTATGGGCATATAAGTGCATTATTATAATACGGGTGTAGAAAAACGAATAAATCTACCCACTACCTAATGTAATTAGTATAAATTCATTTTTATTCAGTAAGGTATAACGTAAATCAATGACTGAGGAAATAGTTAAGGTCATCTTTAAATACTAATGATGGAAATTTAAGTTTTATAGGAATAATATGTGAGCTTACTATTCTATAAATATAATAAACATTTTTAGTAACTAGTCACTACATATTAAAAGCTTTAACGATTAATCTGTTTAAAATCGTACGTGTCTAGTAAGCAACACACGTGTGTAAGTTCCCAACCAACGATGGCATCGTTTAATTAAAGAACGTCCCGTGACGTAAGAAATCCAACGCATTAATCAAGTAATCGTGATAAATGACGTATTAAGTAGCGCGGCCGGTAGTAGAATAGACTCACCTTACTAAACGAGCAGCATACAGAATGATTCAAAATTGTGTGAAACGGAAACAAAAATATTGTTACATTTTCCTAAGCTTTTAAAGAGATATGATTGAGAGATAGCAATATCCTTTTTAAAATATTTGTTTTACTAATGTGGCTCTCAGTATATAATAATATTAATAATACTCTCCCTAATTCACCCCCTTACGAGTGAATTTTAACCCCAAAAGCTGAGCTTGTGCGGGTAAAGGGACGGCTATTATTATTATTTGTCGTGGCGATCCAGGGCGACTTAAAGATGATTGATGGTGCCATTTGACTAACAGGTGAGGAAAACCCGGAAAACCTCACCCACCATCATCGAGTAAGTAATGTATGGCACTTTTTATAATCTGCATGTCATATCAACAGAAATTGAATTTCTATTAATACGGCACACATCAAATCCTATACCGAACCATGCAATTTAATTAAAAATCCACATGGTCTGGTCTGGGATTCAAAGCCCAGCAGTCTGACACATAAACTTACTTATAAATGAATATAAGCGCGTTAGACCGCTACACCACCGACCCGACTACATATTCGACGGATCTACATAACAAAACAGTAGTCACTAAATACGGAAGCTAAAGGTAAACATTATTAAAGAAATTGTCAAATAATATAATTTTTTATACATACGGGTCCATAGGAGATAAGATAGGACTATTCAGATCCTTGTTGGCTTCGAGATATATCCCAAAAAAATGAAGAGTAAAATAGATATTCATACCCAAACCCGAAAGGACGGATTACACTGTTTAAAAACACTACTAATTAGTCTGCCATCGCTTTTCATGAAGACTTTGGAAAAGCTGTGCGAAAGATACATAAGAGATGTACTGATTGCCATCACATTACTACCCAAAATTAACATGCATAGATATCAGCCAGATCGTTATAAGAAAAAAAAAAAGGACCAGAAGCAGCAGCTACAAATTATACCTACACCGACTGTTCTAAAACAAATGGTTGGTTTGTTTAAAGCAAAGAGAGCGTATCAAACACGTCCTGCCAAAAGTGACGTCTTGTCTTAATAGATCCTACCTAAAATTTTATTCCAACCGTACGGAGTCGTGTCATTATCATTATAGTATCCCCCCAGGATGTGGACTATACTCCAGATTCTTAAACATTAATATAACGTGGTCTGTAAGCAATAGTGCCAGTGTAATTTTAATTGAGCTCACGGTAATTCTCATGACAACAAAATAAATAAGCAGAAACAATATCACTGAAAGGAACATGTTCATCTATAGAGATAGTAGGTAAGCACTATTCGTCCTGGACAAACCACGAATTCACTCATAGTAATAGAAAATCACTAGGCGTTGGTCAAAGAATGTTGTCTCCTTTAGCTGTCAAGAAGACTGACAACATCGGAACCATTTGACATAATATTTATTTAAGGAAAGGTGGGATGAAACAAGAAGTTGCAGATATGCTAAAAAGATTTTAAGTTACTCCAACAACACCTCATCATACAAATTCTTAAAAGAATCTGCGCCTGATCACAGGCATTCTGACCAAGTAAAGAAGCGATATGAGGCTGTGAAAATTCGCACTCTGAATGGGGTGCCAACATGAAGATACGATTGTCGAGAATATCCTCTATGACTGTCCGACGCTCTTACTTATTGGAAAATGTATGTTCTACGAGTTTTGTCTAACACCGACCGAACAAAGATAAGTACCTCTTGGCGACGTTTTCATCTACATCAGATATATAGGCTGGCTGACGAGCTAAGATTGATTTATCAATGTAGGATAATGATAATGGGTCGCCTAGTGAGGCCTAAGTGCCACAGGAACAACCCTCTCTCTATACGTTACAGATACAGACAAAGAAAATAGATTAGGATACCGGAACAGGTGTGAAGAAAGCTCTGTGAACGAATTTCTTTCCAGATTCGAGACCGAAGAAACGATTTTACATGCGGATATATTCGCCATATTTTATCACTAAAAGAAATATGCTCATCTATACAGGTAGCAGACAAGCACTCTTCACCCTGAACAGACCACGAATTTATTCAGGGTTAGTACTAAAATATCACGAAGTTTGGCGAAGTATCCATCAACAACGTGGTCACCTTAAGATGGACTGAAGGTCATGTCACATCGAACGGTAATTGTCTTGCTGATTCACTAGCCAAAAAAGCAGCCAACCAAATACTTTTTTTACCTGGCCCTTCTATTAGCCTGACAAAATAGGAAGTGACAGACCTAATCAAAGAACATCCCCTTGTGAAATTCAAGGAAAGATGGGATGAAGCAAGAAACTGCAGAGTTGCCAGGCAGCTCTTAAGTTATCCTGACAACACTGAAGCAACAAATAATTGACTATGACTAGACAGAATCTGCGCCTAGTCACAGGCATTCTGACTGGTCATTGACTAGTACGAAAGCATCTCCATATCATGGGGCTGTCAGAATCCGCACTCTGCAGAGGGTGCGAACAAGAAGATGAGATCATCGAGCATATTCTTTACGATTGCTCGACTCTCATTTATTAGAAAATTTGTGTTCGGCGAGTATCGGTTAACACCGGCCGATATAAGAGAAGCACCTCTTGGCGACGTTGTCAACTACATTAAATCTGTAGGCTAGCTCACGAGCTAGGAGGTTCCTATCTTTTCAGGAAGATCCACAATGCGCCTAAAGAGGCCTAAGTGCCGTGGGGTAACCCACCCTCCACACTTTACAGATACAGATTCGACATATTTGGTTGGGACTTGACCGTTTTTGACGTATTCATCTTATTTAGATAGTTTCAACGAGCGAGCAGCGGGTTAAATGTTTTAAAGGAAATTGATTTTTGTCATTTGTGGCCAATACGAGATAAGATGACTTATTTCTGTTTATGAACGTCGACTTTAAATTATACCGGTTAAGAGCTAGTTAACTTAGTACACTATTTACAGAAGGATAAGCCATTTCATTTCCGATTATGCGCTCATGCGCTCATATCGAATTGTGTTATCCAAGATTTGAAGCTGTTATCAAGAATTTTCCATATTCTACAGATAGGTTCATATTAGGTGTAGTTAGATGTGGAAACCCGTGTTCTTAACAGGTGAACCTCTTTTACTATATAAAAATTTCGTGCTGTCGATGTTGGATAAATTACAGTTCCTTGGTAAACTCAGTGATATAAATTGGACAGACAATTCTTAGGTGCTTCACAAAATCTACTGTTTTTACAATTTGACTTCAATATTCTTTAGAATCTAAGATCATCTTATTTAAACTGGTGCAAAGATAAAGACATAATCTCTAGACAGATAAATCTTTACAGCTTTGTTAATTTGTCATAGTCAGATTTTTATTATATTCTGCGAAGATAATGCAACTTAGATTAAATTACTTAATACAACCGTTGTATATATTAATGCGAATATAGACCCAATGGGTTGCCAAATAGCATGATTTGCTAAATGTTCCAGGAGATCTTCTGATTGAGGTAGATATTTTATTTTACTGGAAATTATTAGTCCATAGCCATGTTGTCTGGTAACTTTGAGATTCAGATTTTTGCTTTTTGTGAATGGTAACAACAAGGTTTTGCAGGGAATTTTTTTTTCTTCTGAGCTTGTCTGACTATGTCTCCGAATAACACTGAAGCCTATTGGCTTATTGTGTTTTACCCCATGTTAGTTCATAGCACCCACTCTGTCACCTTCGTACATTGTACAAGTTTGTAAAGATCCTTGGGTGAGTGGGTTTTATACGTTGTTGGATCAACCTGAGGTTGTCCAAAAAGTGCCTGTCTTTTGTGATCTAGAGCTTCGCATTCGCACAGTATGTGTTTAGGCGTTTCTGGTTTCTTGTGACATAGTCGGCACATGAGTTCCTCATTGTACATGCCAATTTTGTTAAGTGTCTATTTATAAAGAGTAGTTCTCCAGTTCTTTTGGGACATGGTCTGCCTATGAAAGCTTTTCCATGTACCTGTTTTGGGGTGCTTCCCCAATAGTTAATATGTTGTTCCCGAATTCAGTCGTTTATGAAACCTTGGACTGTACTGTTTGGTACTCCTGGGTTTGTGTCTGGTTCGGATGTTTCTTCTGACCCACTTTTTGCAAGTTCGTCAGCCTTTTCGTTGCCCTAGATCCCTTGGTGACCTGGTACCCAAAATAGTTTTACTCTATTTCGGTCGGTTGATATTTTTAGTTCTTCGATGCATTCCCATACCAGCCTTGACGTAACTTTCTGACTTGATATGGCCTTAAGTGCCGCTTGGATGTCTGACAATATTTGAATACGCTTATTTTTTATAGCTCTTTCATTGTTCGTTTTTGCACATTGCAAAATTGCGTATACCTCGACCTGGTTTTACTCTATTTCGGTCGGTTGATATTTTTAGTTCTTCGATGCATTCCCATACCAGCCTTGACGTAACTTTCTGACTTGATATGGCCTTAAGTGCCGCTTGGATGTCTGACAATATTTGAATACGCTTATTTTTTATAGCTCTTTCATTGTTCGTTTTTGCACATTGCAAAATTGCGTATACCTCGACCTGAAATACCGATGAATGTATCCCTATAGCATAGCTATGGTTAGTATCAGGGTTTTTGGAGAATACTCCTGTTTCAGTGCCTTTCGCAGTCTTAGACCCGTCTGTATACCAGGTTTGTTCGTGTCGTTGGGCTCTCATGTTGTTTGGTAAATTTGAGATTTAGATTGTTGCTTTTTGTGAATGGCAACACCACAGTTTTGGAGGGGATAATATTCACTCTTAAATATTTTGTCCAGTCAGTGATTTTTTACGTAATGAACGGAACAATGAAAAATTATATTTCAGTTATTTTTCGTAAACTATCCATTAAGATTTATTATTTTTTATCGTATCTTATAGATGACTCTGAACAACCCTATAGAAATAGAGGAAGAGCGCGGTGACAGTCTACATTTAATCAAGTAACCGCCGATGATCGCATCAGTCAATGTCTAAGCGTCCGATTGGCTTGGAATCTAATCCTTATCAGTCGTTCGCTTCATTGGACAGGTCAGCCAGGTCTCCGGGGATACTAAATTAAACCTTTTTCCATAAATCAGTGCGAATGTTTTGTGAAGATGTGTCAGTGCGGTGAGAACGGAATGGGAAAAGCGAACAGTTTTGCGAAAAACTTCTTAATTTCTCGAAATTAAGGTTGATACACATTCGTTTCACTCATTAGAAAAGGTTTTTCTTTAAATACTTTTTGTCACTGTTAGATACGAATAGAGATGATTCATCAGTAATTCCTACACGAACAAATTGCAATCGGGTAAAAAGCAGAAAATCGAGATTTTTATTATTTGCTAATGAAGTTTCATTGATCTCTAACAGTGTAGTGTCGGATTTTATACCAATGATTGAAAAATAAATTCGTATTCAATGACAAAACAAATTTAATCAAGAAAGTACGGGAATATTTAACAAAACCATTCAACCTAAAATTCGTAAATACCCATGATTTCACAATGTAGAAAATAAATCATTTATACGTTTTATTAGTAGAATCCGAAGAAATCACGCTCTATCGCCAGCACATAAATTTAAATGTGGTTTAATAAATAGTATTAGATGTATATGCAACACATTATTATAACCTTCACACAGTATAGTCTCTGGAGAGTATTATAGGCTTACTTTGTCCGTCCCATGTAAAGTTTTTTAATTGACCAATAAGTCAAAAAAAAAAATGAGTTAGCACGAAAATTTCAGGAAAAATCAAGCTCTATAAGGAACGAAGTCTGTTGCTTTTAAAAAAAATCTGAATAAAAATGGGGGGGGGGGGGTTAATGTTCAAACTAAAACAAAAATCATAAATCGAAAAAGAATTTATTTTCTTATTTATTTATTTATTTATTTATTTATTTATACATTGTACAACAGGTTAAGCTCAATTACATAACAGGAGTACATTTGGAAGAAAATATGTTTAACAAAAAGCATATAGATAATTAAACTAAAATTATAGTAAATAAATTCTAAATTATTTTAAACAATGTGTTTTTATGTTTTTAACACTGGAGTTAAATATATCCAACTCTTCACTAATATTATTATAATTGTTACACGTGTTATATACAGGTGTAAACTTCAGAACGTTTGTCCGAAGAGTTGCAATGCAACTCGGTGTTTCGATAGGTTGCGCGGGGGATTCTAAAATTAAGCATATTATCTAAAAGAGCTTCACACTTTATTTTAAAATTAACTTTGTAGAGGGTAATTATGGAGAAGTACTTCCGTCTTACGTCGAGACTTATCAATCTGTGTCTAGTCATTAAAGGATTTTAAGTAATACCAATCGGTGGATAAATATAGTCTGTTCAAAAACTTAATAATTTAAGGAACCGCCTTTGTATGGACTCTATCCGATAAATGTGTAGGTATTTGATAATAAGAATCCCAAATAAACGAGGCATATTCGAGTTTAGATCGAACAAAGGGAAACCACAATGATTTAATATTATCTATGTTTTTAAAATCACGGCCTACTCGTACTATGAATCCATACATACAGTTTGCTGCTGTTGAAATGTTATCTATTATTTGAACGATAAAACTGGGTCTAATGTAACCCCCAAATCCATGAAGTTGTTGATTCTAGAAAGCAAACGTCCATTTACGACATAATCGAATATAATTGGATGCGCTTTTAATGTGTATGACATTACGTTACATTTAACGGGATTCAGTGTAAGATCATGTTGTAGTTCTGGTTTTCTTCACGTCTAGTCGGTCATAGATTCTTTAAAAGAGTTGGCTTTCAAAATTTCTACCTTGGTTACTGTAGATCACCAAATGCACTACAAAACGACTGATCAAATATTTTATCAACATGTCTACAACAATTGCGACAATCCTCTCAAATTGACTACCGACGTTTTACTGATTCATGAGACCTTTCCTTTTTCGTTGAGGTCCATTACTCACAACACAGGTGTTGAGCAAGTAAAAGCTTTCACGAATTTTCTAAAGGGTTTCCTGAATCCTCAGATATCCTCCTGATGGACTGTGACGTAACTGACGAAGTACTTCGATAACTCTAGTATTTGGAATTACCAACTGTTTGCAGAACCGTCAGCATTTTTGACTACTCTCTTTAATAAGCCTTCTTTCCACATAAAAAAGCCCTTCTAAGCCAAATATGACTTAATTACTGGAGATAATTTAGATACTTGATGCCAAGTAGGTTGATGATTTTCCTTTCTTCATTGCGCATCTTTTTTTTAAACAAATTCGTTCCCTTAAAATAACCATCAACACGAAAAAAATCAAAATTTGTCCAAACCGGATTGCATCAAGTTGAACTCGTTTTAACGGTTTTATGTTACTGAATTTTTTCTGCAACCAGGAGTGATGCAGAAGAACCAGGTGTAGATCGTAAAAGGATTAGCCCTAATCAAGACCGATTTTGACTACTTGTGTGTTAAGAAAATTATTTGTTACCAGTACTTCTTTACAATATGCATTTTTTTATTGTTACAATTTTACTAAAATTTCATTAGAGGATTGCTTGCAGAAAATAATGCACGGCCTGGAAGGGCACCCACTTGTTAATTACCTACTAGATAACATAGATGGCAAATATTATATTTTGTCCATAGATCAAGTCGTAGATACATTTGGCAGAATACTGTTCATCGTTGAGAACAGAAACTGTCTTTTATTTATTGACATGCGGAAATTAGTATATAAAGGATCTGGTGAATGCCATGTGCAAAATTATGAGAACTGTGGAGTAAGTAATGGTGTAGAGTAAGATTAATTTGGAAGCCCCTACGGTATTAATTCGGAAATATAGAGGACTAAAAGACAAAGATATATTATAGATATCTTGCAATGTACATTATTTATTGGGAGAGAATTTTGTGTTAATTTAAGATGATACCAAGCCACAAGTAATAAAAATTTTGCTGCAATATTGTAAAGAGGTTGTAGTTCTTGCTATAGTTTAGCCGTCAAGAAGGCCCGATCTGTACTCCATCGAAAACCTTTAAATATCTTGAGGAGACAAGAACAGAAACTACTCAAATCGTCAAAACCATTTATGGGAATTGTTGATCAGGATAATATAAGAACATTATTTCTCAGTATACAAAATCGCAATAAATACCAGTTTTAAGACGATTTTGATAAATGTGCATTAATTTATTGTGAAAAACACCATTTTTTCTTTTAAGTATAAAAAGTAATTTGTACAAAATCAATTAACCAAAAATGCATTTAATATGAATGAAAATGTAATTGATTAATTTTGCAGTGAAATTTAAGTTAATTGATTTATACAAAAGTTAATATCAGATAAATTTATTGCTTCATAATTGAAGTTGCAAAGTATTTTGAAAATAAATTATTTGGTAGAACAATAACCACTTGAAGCTTATATTTAAAACTGTCCCGACCACTATGCAAATATCTAAAAGTTTCCATTACAAAAGACATTTCTCAATAGAGCAATAAATAACAGTGAATAACCAATACGGACAGAATTTATTCACAGCGCGATCCAGTGGCGTATTTGTTAAAAGTTCCGTAAACTTTTCATAAAGTTTCCAACTAGATGTGTTCTTGGTCCAATAAAAATAAAAAAAAATATTATTAAAAATTAAAAACAAATATTTTAAATGTATTATTAGAAAGCATGATTCAAATACAGAATATCGTGATAGTCCTGCAGTTGTAAATCCCAATTATGCCTAACGCTTAAGCTTAATTAAAAAAAAAAAACATACCACAGTGGGTCCTATCATTGAACGTTTACGTTAATTTTAACACGAATCTGTTACGTAGCATAACAGGGAATAGATAACATATGAAACAGTAGGTGTCGTATCGGTATGATTGAGAAGATCGATAACAGAAGATGTTAAGCCGGCTGTTACGAATGGAAGAATTTATATGCGTTATTGCGCGTGCGCACTTCTATTTTTAAAAATGAGGTTTTTCATGTATTTTCGAATGTGAAAACAACAACAACAATTAGGTTAGAATTTTTTACATTTCAGTTTTCATTTTATTTATTTTATTATGGCGAGAAGAGTAGCTAAAACAACTGTGAAATAGTATGAGGAGCTACTTAATGTTGTTAGAAAGAACAAAACTATTCTCACGAGGAAAACAAATATATTAGATAAAAAAATACAAACCTTTGGTTAGCATTTACAAATCATATAAATTAAAAACAAATTCAAATATACTAAGAATTCAGATTATAGCAATATAGATATTAGATAATAAAATATTAAACAAATAAAGTGGTAACAAAGACTTTGGGTACTTAAAGAGTTTATTAGGCTTGTTACTGAGAAATTTTTTTTCTGATGCCAAAAGTCCAATAATTTTTGATCTTAAGGTATTTAACAATATATTTTTTCTGTTTTCCACAATGCCACATTTTAAAATGGACGACGACCATATTAGTTTTTTTTTGTATATAATCGATCTTTCCATCTTTTAAGAATGTAATGTAATTTTTTTATTTAACACGTGTTATGAGATGGAAAGACTTTTTTATAATAAGTTGACCAACACCGTGTTGTATTTCTTAAAAAATAAAGAAGACCTGTAAAGCCTAAATATCGTAAAAGGAGACCTGCAGAGCATACTATGAAGCTAACAGGAGACCTAAAGGGCATTAAACGGCTAAAAGAGACCTGGAGATCATAAACGTCGTAAACGGAAAAAAACAGCATGACATGAGGGTAATAGGAGATCTAAAGAGCATTAAATGGCTAAAGGACACCTGAAGAGAATGACAAGAGGCTAACAGGAGACCCGAAGAGTTCGGTATACAGCGTGTCTACATATACAGCGTACCTAGTCTATCCCGAAATGACCTGGCGACACTAAGGGAGTATAATCTCCAGTCATCATCCCGCGTTGGAGTACTTTCAGCTGAAAAGATAATGGTTTAATTTCCATGAGCATTAATTCAACCTTTTTTTTTGTCTTTTTAAATAAAGATAGTGCGATTAACTTGCTGGTTAAATTCTAAGTCAAATATCACCGATCCTTAATTTAATACGGAGGGTTGTAAAATCCCCCTTGTTACAAGGTTTTTACAACTGATAACATAAAGGCAACATTTTGGAATACAAACGATTGTGATTAGAGCTTTCAGTACCTAATGATGTTCTACTTATATTTATCTACCAATTTGTTTCCATTTCTTTTCTATATTGTTCATTCTCCCTTATTCCTTTTACTATATCCAGCACATTCAACCTCAGTGTGTCTTTTCTTAATTTTTTATTGGTTTAACGTCTCCTACTCTCCATATATACCAAATCATTTTAATACTTTGTGTCTTATTTATTATTTTTTACTATTATTAAGTATATTAATGCATTCTGATCATGGACAACAATTCCGTACTATACATCATCTTACACACGCTTTATGATTTTTAATATTTGAGTTTTTTATTATCTTTTTCTGGGTAGTTTTATTTTAAGTTTGAAAGTTCTGTTTCAGCACAATCCTTTAGTAATGTAAAGAAAATTTAGAATTATCAAAAAGGATTGCAGTATCCGCCTGCCGACGTTAAACAAGTCTCACTTTATTCAACCATGGCCTCAAAAGGTGTGGCTTGTACGGTGAAATATAAGTTAGACATGAGCCACAATAGACATACCTGGGTCGCAGAGGAAGCCGATAAGATTATCCTACTCGTTTACAACTTAATTCAACCTAATACCTATTTAAATTTGGTGTCCAGTAAGACTACAAAGCTTTTTATTCCTTAATTTTCAAAGCTGTCTTCTGCATACATGTTTATATTAGAAAACATGGAGTGTAAGAAATACCTAGTAGATTGTGAGTTTTACAGAATTGTCTTTATTGTTTAAAACTTTCTTGCAGTTAAAGATATTTTTTTTAGCCAGATGGTAGTGAGAGTTTACCTTTATTGGTTTTCGGAACACTAAATGATTAGCATCTTTTTCAATGGTGGCTAATAGTCAAAACAAAAAACAGTTGATGCTCATCTAAATATCTATTAACTCAATGAACACCGCCAAAAAGACAGTAAAAAGGGCCTCTATTTAGTAGTGGTAGAAAATGACTAAGATATAATTAATAAGATAATTATGATTAGTTTTCTTTCGAAAGACAAATCTTTTCCGAAATACTGGTACGACGACGACGACGACGACGACGACGACGACGACGACGACGACGACGACGACGACGACGACGACGACGACGACGACGACGACGACGACGACGACGACGACGACGACGACGACGACGACGACGACGACGACGACGACGACGACGACGACGACGACGACGACGACGACGACGACGACGACGACGACGACGACGACGACGACGACGACGACGACGACGAACGACGACGACGACGACGACGACGACGACGACGACGACGACGACGACGACGACGACGACGACGACGACGACGACGACGACGACGACGACGACGACGACGACGACGACGACGACGACGACGACGACGACGACGACGACGACGACGACGACGACGACGACGACGACGACGACGACGACGACGACGACGACGACGACGACGACGACGACGACGACGACGACGACGACGACGACGACGGACGACGACGACGACGACGACGACGACGACGACGACGACGACGACGACGACGACGACGAGGAGGAGGAGGAGGAGGAGGAGGAGGAGGAGGAGGAGGAGGAGGAGGAGGAGGAGGAGGAGGAGGAGGAGGAGGAGGAGGAGGAGGAGGAGGAGGAGGAGGAGGAGGAGGAGGAGGAGGAGGAGGAGGAGGAGGAGGAGGAGGAGGAGGAGGAGGAGGAGGAGGAGGAGGAGGAGGAGGAGGAGGAGGAGGAGGAGGAGGAGGAGGAGGAGGAGGAGGAGGAGGAGGAGGAGGAGGAGGAGGAGGAGGAGGAGGAGGAGGAGGAGGAGGAGGAGGAGGAGGAGGGAGGAGGAGGAGGAGGAGGAGGAGGAGGAGGAGGAGGAGGAGGAGGAGGAGGAGGAGGAGGAGGAGGAGGAGGAGGAGGAGGAGGAGGAGGAGGAGGAGGAGGAGGAGGAGGAGGAGGAGGAGGAGGAGGAGGAGGAGGAGGAGGAGGAGGAGGAGGAGGAGGAGGAGGAGGAGGAGGAGGAGGAGGAGGAGGAGGAGGAGGAGGAGGAGGAGGAGGAGGAGGAGGAGGAGGAGGAGGAGGAGGAGGAGGAGGAGGAGGAGGAGGAGGAGGAGGAGGAGGAGGAGGAGGAGGAGGAGGAGGAGGAGGAGGAGGAGGAGGAGGAGGAGGAGGAGGAGGAGGAGGAGGAGGAGGAGGAGGAGGAGGAGGAGGAGGAGGAGGAGGAGGAGGAGGAGGAGGAGGAGGAGGAGGAGGAGGAGGAGGAGGAGGAGGAGGAGGAGGAGGAGGAGGAGGAGGAGGAGGAGGAGGAGGAGGAGGAGGAGGAGGAGGAGGAGGAGGAGGAGGAGGAGGAGGAGGAGGAGGAGGAGGAGGAGGAGGAGGAGGAGGAGGAGGAGGAGGAGGAGGAGGAGGAGGAGGAGGAGGAGGAGGAGGAGGAGGAGGGAGGAGGAGGAGGAGGAGGAGGAGGAGGAGGAGGAGGAGGAGGAGGAGGAGGAGGAGGAGGAGGAGGAGGAGGAGGAGGAGGAGGAGGAGGAGGAGGAGGAGGAGGAGGAGGAGGAGGAGGAGGAGGAGGAGGAGGAGGAGGAGGAGGAGGAGGAGGAGGAGGAGGAGGAGGAGGAGGAGGAGGAGGAGGAGGAGGAGGAGGAGGAGGAGGAGGAGGAGGAGGAGGAGGAGGAGGAGGAGGAGGAGGAGGAGGAGGAGGAGGAGGAGGAGGAGGAGGAGGAGGAGGAGGAGGAGGAGGAGGAGGAGGAGGAGGAGGAGGAGGAGGAGGAGGAGGAGGAGGAGGAGGAGGAGGAGGAGGAGGAGGAGGAGGAGGAGGAGGAGGAGGAGGAGGAGGAGGAGGAGGAGGAGGAGGAGGAGGAGGAGGAGGAGGAGGAGGAGGAGGAGGAGGAGGAGGAGGAGAGGAGGAGGAGGAGGAGGAGGAGGAGGAGGAGGAGGAGGAGGAGGAGGAGGAGGAGGAGGAGGAGGAGGGAGGAGGAGGAGGAGGAGGAGGAGGAGGAGGAGGAGGAGGAGGAGGAGGAGGAGGAGGAGGAGGAGGAGGAGGAGGGAGGAGGAGGAGGAGGAGGAGAGGAGGAGGAGGAGGAGGAGGAGGAGGAGGAGGAGGAGGAGGAGGAGGAGGAGGAGGAGGAGGAGGAGGAGGAGGAGGAGGAGGAGGAGGAGGAGGAGGAGGAGGAGGAGGAGGAGGAGGAGGAGGAGAACTCGAATGTTTAGCACTCCAGAATTATTAAAGAGTATTATACCAAGAGCAAAAAAATAAAAGAAATGGAGATGTACGTACCTTGAGGCCACTCCAAATCCTACACTTCTTAAGAAGATAGGATTGGAAGGGTCGGTTTAGGAATTCAGACGTTTTTTGCTGCATTAGCAATAGAAAGGAATACAAGAGATCTTTTAATTCCCTACCTAAAATAACATTTATAGAAATCACATCCAAATAAATTTGATTCGATATGCGAGGGCTGCTCCTTTTTCGTTGATCCTAGTAAAGTAAAACAAAGTTTTATAATGTTTCAAAGAATATTCCTTCACTTGATTATCTTTGTATCTCGACAAACATTTTTTCCTAAAAACATTTTCTTCAGTCTTCTGGCCGTACTTTGTTTATTTCATTCATAAAGTCATTAAGTGCATCTTACCGATGTAAAATAAAAACTTCGTAATTTATTCTTTACCCGTGGAAATAGGAAGTCCGTTCTTGCTAAACCTTGACATTCATATGGCGAACGACCCATTATTTCTATGTTTTGAGCATTTAAATATTTATTTGCTTAAGTAGCAGTGTGAGCTTAAGCCTTATCCTGATACAAGATGATCCTTCTTCTTGAAAGTTCTTCGCAAACCTTTTGGAAACCTGAGACAAACAGACTGTAGTTACTGTACCACTTTAAATTAACTAATTCTTCAGTGCTACAACAAAAACATGCCCAGTAATTCTAAAAAAACTGGAAACGGTAAAAAAAAGTTATTTAGGAAACAATTTTGATGGAGCGAACTCAATCTGAGAGAACCAAACTAACGAATATTTTTTTGGAATCATAGGAGTATACCTACATATGTTTCATCACCAGTGATAATCTTGTATACCAAGTTAGACGATACATGGTCGAAGCGATCTAGCGTAGATCTGCACCATCTCACACGGTATTCTTTTTAAGCTAACGAACAGTTGAGGAAAGTCCATTGAGAACAAGAGTTACGGACTTTTAAATATGTGCATAAAAGCGTGTTAATTGCCTTCAAATCAATGTTTAAAGTTGCTTGAATGTTACTGATAGTCATTTGCCGGTTCTCTTTAATCTTTAATCAAAAATAATTTTTTTTTTGTAATTACCATTTTTGGCTTTGGAAATTGAAAAATATTATTAAAAGATAATCAACCATAGTGAAATTCATTATACCACCGTTTTATGCTGGCGAGGAAATACGACTTGTCACCAAGAAGACGACTAATTTCCTCATAACTATGAAGACTAGATAGAAGAAGGCGAATCGGCAATGCTCAAATTTTAAATTTCTATTCTTCTTTTTATATAGTTTGCTAAATTAACTGTAGTTAGCAGGTCGAACGTCATTGACGTTCATTTTTTAGATAAGTCAATGTTAAATGAAGTAATTTTTTAAAAATTGGTAAAAGGAATCAAAATAATGTGAAAAACGTACCTGAGCAAATAAATGACAAAAAACATTAAAGCAAGATTTACTTCATTCCAGAATGTAAAAACAGTATACAAATCACATGCAAAACTAAAGAAACACAAAGAGAAATCAATTCAATGTCTTTTTGAAGCTTCTAATGTAAGTAAAATAATGTACTTATGTCTAAATATAATACTTATTGTAAACTAGTCACAACACGTATCACGGAGTGTAGTTTATTTTATTACAAATTTTTTTAAAAAATTTACAGTCATAGATCCCAATTTACAAACAATAATAATTATACGTTAAATTTAACTTACTAAAACAGAAAATTTGTTTTTGTTATAGAGTTTTAATGTTAGATATATAGTTGCTACTGTTATTGTTTTGTTGAACCCCAATTTTGTCATTGTAAATGTTTTTTATAGGATCCTAAACGCTTGGAATAGTGGCAGCATATATATCGTTCCTAGTGCCGATAAAGCACTTACTAGAGATGATGCTGTTCTACACTTTTTAGAAGATATTTCCAAATATTTTCACTCTTTTTACTGATGGTACTCTTAGCAAAATATATCTCCCCATTCTGCTTGTATTATAAAAATAAAAAAATCTGTTAAATGTGTTTTATTTTGCTCTTAACTACTATATTTAGGTATAATTAAAAAAAAATTGACACAAAATTGTACTTACCAAATTTCACCATTTAACAAATCGTTTCGAATTTGGTTATAACTACCTAAATTGCTTTTTATATAAATCAATTAAAACATGCGAGACCTATTAAGAAATAAATAGAACAGTATATTATGTGCTTTATTTAGCAATAAACAATTCTATTTTTATTATTTTGACAAAATTTCCAAAGAAGCCATGTATTTTGAACTGCGCTACTAGCACCAGCTCCCTTGCGGTAAATTAAAGAAGCTCAATTAGCTTTCGTTTTTTGGGACCTTATTTCGAGTATGCCGATTCGCCTCCTTATCTCTAGTCTTTATACTCCTAACGTCCTTCACGGTTTAAGACTCGCTTGAAATTGTAAAAAACTGACAACTGTCATCTAACTAACTTTATTAACATCTAGACTAAAATGTCATTTTTTTTTTTATTAATATCGCCTCGTAAAAACCACAAAAGGTGGTGGATCAAAAAAAAAGCCAAGAACAAAAAAGTTAATTTGATTATTTGAAACGTAGTTTAACCTTATTATATATATACACATATTATTATGAAAATAATGACTTTCTTTCCAGACGTAGCTAATGACTTTAGTTAAAGTATATTCTTCATCTCTAATGCCAAGTAATTGCTCCAGTTTTTAATACAGAACTGTTTAAAGTAGATTCACATTTCAATTGCGTATGGAAAACAATCATTCTTAATCACGCTTGTGACGCCCATGATACGCAAGGGATAGACTTACAAATGTGTAAAAGGAAACTGAACGTTTCGAAATAGAATTCCTTCTCTATTAATAATTCAAGAAAATGTCGCACACTGAACGCTGCGAGTTTCGCTTGATAGAGGTTTAACACCTTGAAGATTTCTCGTTTAAATATTTACGCACGACTAGCTCAAATAAAATAAATTACAAGTCGACGAAGCTCCAAAAAAGGAGGAATTTATCCCGAGCTATGTTTAACTAAAACACGACAAACCTTTGCAGAAAAGTTTACACTTCGGATTTTTCGTTCCTCTTTTGCTCTTTTAATGGTTGTAGATGTTTCTAATCAAGCAGATGTAATTAACGTTTAACGAAACATAGAAACGAAAAACTCGGTGGATATTTATAAAAGAATCGGGTCATTTTGAAAAAAAAAAAAAAAATGTTTCTTCAAACAGTTTGTTTTAAATTATTTACACAATTACTGGATCACAACTTTAAATTAAAAAATCCAATGATAATTAAGTAATGTTGAAATCGTTGAAATAAAATAACGAACAACGTGGGTATTTAAATTAATTTTCTCTAAATATTAGTTTTTAAAATCTAATAAGAAGGCCAATTCCAAACAAGTAGCTACTACATTCTCTACTACCAATCCTTGCTAAAAATTGAAGAAAATAAACATAAAAAAAATCACAAATTTCAGAATACTGGATTCCTAGATCGGGTCATTATTAAAAAATTAATGATTTAATCTACATGCCCTCGTAATTCTACAGAACAACAAATAAGCTACTAAATAAAATAATTAACAGCAGCGATATTTTTAAAAATTAACTAGAATGAAGATATATAATGCTTGGGAGTCTATATTATACTCTTGACAGTTTAACAGACCTCGGTCCCCTTAATCTGTTTAGTCCCAATTTGTTTCTTTAGTTAAAATAACTTCATTTTTTTCATGTGCCCCTAAAATGAATAACAAAGAACTAAAAAAATATTTATTTATTTTTTAAATTGAGGAAGTTTTTTGGGGCTTCAGGACATATTTGTCCGAATGAGTTTGAAAGGTGGAACATAGATATCCCACTGGTAAATTTTTATTCTAACAACGCAAAAAAACTATGGATTTTTTTTTTATTTATCATAAACTAGGTGTGATAGTGAGTAAAACAGCTATTGCATAATAGTACATTACAAGCCACACAAATTGCTGTGGTTCTATTTTCCTGCTTCCTCTTAGTGCAGTGATGATACCTTACTCTAATGGACCCTTCGATAGTTAAGTGATCTTCTATATTCATGAGCCTGGAACTTTATGATGGCCTACCATATTGTCTTGAGCGTACCATCTTTGAATGCTGTCGACTATAACTTGTTAGAGATTCAGCCAGAGGAACTAAGAAATCCAAAAAACTTTTTTTATTTTCTCGCCCCTTTAGTTCTGTAAATACGATCCAAGAGTTTACAGCAGCTGTCATCAATAGCCTATAGAAAACTCTTTTCCATCATTCACTCGTCTTTCTGTCTATATTGTAGAGGCCAAAAAGTAGATCTAAAAGATCAGCTCCTGCCATATATTAATTATAAAACTCAGTCATCTTCAGACAATGAATTTACAAACTGACATGCCGCGTAATGATAAAATATGGTCACCCAATATTTCTAAATGCCAAACAAAGAGCCTTATAGTCCCTTATCTGACAGCAAAAAGTTGAACTTCATGTTTTTTGCATGTTATTTGTAATTGGGTACAGAAGAGGGTAGTGGTAAAAAACATGTACAATGTCTTGGTGGTGGGAGCTGTCGCGTAACCTGTAAACTTTAAATTAAAGCACTACGGCCACCAGAAGTTCTTGGAACTGAATCAATTGTAGGTATGTATTGCAACAGATATGAAAATGGACAGATATTCTACATAGTTTCTCATATTAATACTTTTGCAGTAATATTTAATCTATCCCAGTTTAATGGTATTCATAATTGTAATATTTAACTCTTAGATCTGGTATTATCCACAAATCAGTGCATAACTGGAAGATCCCTGGATCCCCTGATTCGTGAGGAAGAACCATCCTGCCATTGAGATCTGTTGTCAATTCAATACTACTTAGAATAAAAACCGTAAAAGTAGCTATTATAGTAAATAACTATAACTTTGGTAAAGTTAATTATCCAAAGTTATACCTTGATTTCTAAAATTGATTGGAAATTTTTAGATCTATTTTAAAATGCTAATAATGCATGTACGTACTTTTACGGAAAAATTTACAATGTACTCGATAGGTGTGTACCCAAAACCACTATAAAGTCTAAAATTTACCCACCTTGGTTTAATTATAATATTATTAGTCCTTTTTGTAAAAAAGCAAAGTACCATCGTCTATATAAGATGAATAGTGACCCATCTGCGTACATACAGTTTGCTAGGTTAAGGGCTAAATTAAACTAGATATAGATAGGTCTTTTCAAGAATTTGTTAAGTCTGCAGAATCAAATATTACCACGAATGCTTCTAGTTTCTGAGCTTTTGTGAATAGGACAAAGGGTTTCAATTCCGTACCTAATAATATGAGTTTTAATAATATTAGTAAGAATAATAATATTTAGTGGGATGGGTGGCTCAGTGGTAGAGACTCTGCCTGCGGATTCAAGGGTCCCAGGTTCGAATTCCACCGTTGGGTATACGGCAATTAGCGAGAATTAGCACGCCAAAAATAGTTGTATTTTTCAAAGTAATTTTTTTGCTTAGATTTAATTGAAAGAACAATGTAAGTTGTTGAACAGACTGCCAGGTTGTTACATTTCACATAAAAATGCATAAAAAGTGTTTTATAAATTAAATTTTATTTAGTTATATAATTAAGGCGTTAAGTTTTAATCATTTATATAACACTACTAAAATACGTGAAAATAATGCACATACATTTTGAAAACGCTTTACGTCATTATTTTAATAATTAACTAAAATACAAATAATGTACAGAAATTAGTTTTTTATTAGGAATTATCAGTCACTATCTGGATTTATATCACTTTGTACACCATCTAAACTATTACTTAAAAAAGTACTATACTCAGTTCAGCTTCTAAAAAAGGGTTTATATTGCTTCTTTTTGTATTTGTAATCAGGGGGTCTGATGACAGTAGCATTCTATTCATTATGACTCTGACCGGTTCTAATCTCGATGTCTTCCGTGAGTGATACAACCTTACAAGCTAATGCTATTTCTGGAGTGTACATAGCCATGAATCAAAATATGACGAATTATGAATTTCTTTGGTTTTTTTCTCTGTGCGCGGAGACAAGCTTATAGCTAGTTTCACAACTTGCGCCGAAATTCTTTCTTCACTTTTGAACAGACTCATTTCTGCAGCTTTGCAAAGAGGTCCTACTTTTTTTAACTTTGACCGTACAGAGCTCTAATCAAAAAAATGTTTTGGTCATCCACGTTTTTGATAATTTCCTACTTCTTCTGCCGTGGGTGTTGCAGAGATATTAGAGTCTAATCTAGGAATTATTATCTATCTATAAAGCATATTTTTTTGGTGAATCTTGCTGGTTGTACTTTTGCATTTCTTCCTCTTTTTGTTAAGTTTCGACACGAATATCTTTATAGTACATTTAAAATGTTTTTCCGAGCACGTGGGAATTTCTGATGTATTAAATTTAATTAATATGTACTGTTCTACCTTTTCAATGCACTTAGCAGTCGACAGTTTAAAAAATTTATTGCTTTGTAGAACAGAAAAAATTTAATTTCTAGTGATTTTGGGGAGATGCGGATCAACGTTGTTGTGACTACCTCTAAAGAAAATAACTCGTATCAGACAGAGGACATTTGGGGACGAAAATTTTTTTATGCTCTTAAAGACAAAAGTCTTATCTAACTATAACATAAAAAACGATAGTGGAATTTGGCGGAACTTTTTTTGTAGCCCTAGCAGAAATTAGCCGTATACAAAAAAAGAATGAATAAAATTAAGTCCACCAAAAGCTGCCGTTATTATTAGGCAAGAAACAAATAAATACATTGTTAATACTTGAATAAGAAATACATACATGAAGCTTCACAGTCCATCTTGAAAAATTTCTTGGATTACAACAGATTAACAACAACACGTACTTTTCCAACAAGTGTTCGCATGCTGATGTATGCGTCAACCACACTTACTCTCTACTTTATCTGCGGTTCTTGGTGGCGTAAAGCCAGATAAGAGCACGAATGTATACATAACAATAGTGTGTGGATGAAACATGTTTTTAAAATATCAATTTTTTTTATTTTTGGCGCGCTAAATAGGGATAATTGCCGTATGTGCGTTGGACGGGAATTTTTATTTAATTTAATTAATTAATTCTAATGCCTTGATAGGATTCCCCACTCGACCATTCACTGTTGGGTTCTAATTAACAGTGCTGTTACTAAAGTAGCGCTAACAGTAACAAATCATGTACAGAACACGAGGCTAATAACCTAAGTAGTTGATGCCGATGACACCAAATTAAAAAATATATATTTTAGATAATTCTAATTCTATTGTAAATGGTTTTTCTGATTACTTTCAGCAATCGTTCATTCAGTCGTCGGATCCAAATTTTACAGCTGATAATACACAACCATATATTTCTTTCTATTAATAGTTTCAGTAAAAAAACACGTACTGTATGCTTTGAAGAAAGTAAAGGCAAAGAAAACTAGAGGTACCGATGATATTCCGGCTTTTCTAATTAAAGACTGTGCACATGCCCTTGCTTATCCTCTAACGGTGTTGTTAAATATATGTTTTAAAACATCAATCGTTCCAGATATGTGGAAGACATTGAAAGTGTGTCCTATATTCAGAAAGGGAGATAAGAATGATATAACCAATTATAGACCAATATCTGTTATTTGTATCTTTTCGAAGGTGTTCGAGGTTCTATTGTATCGCGATTATATTTGCACATCGGAGGTAAAATTTCATCGTATCAACATGGTTTTGTACAACGTTCAACACTTACTAATCTTATTAACGTAACACAAATCATTGCCGAGACTATTGACAGTAAGAAGCAAACGGACGCCGTATACACAGATTTTATTAAGGCGTTTGACACATTGGATCACGGAACCTTGATCACTAAATTAAAATTATTCGGATTTCATGATTCGGTCCTAAAACTATTTACATCTTATCTTTAATGCACAGTGTGTGCATATAAATGGCTTCAAATCAGTTGACTATATCGCAAAATCAGGAGTGTCACAGGGTTCGAACATGCGCATTTTATTATTTATATTATTTAATAACGATATCACTGATATAATTGATGGTAATTTTATGTTATATGCTGACGATCTAAAATTGTGTTTGACCATTGCCCACAGATGCGACTGCGAACGGCGTCAAGCTAATATTGATAGAGTTGAATACTGGTGTCTGATTTTCATGTCATAATGGTCTTAGCGGTAATCCTATAATATTTAATTACATCATTAACAATACAATACTCTAAAGACCAACTATTATTATAAATTTAGGTGTTACGTTCGATAGAGAATTATCTTTTGGTCCACACATTAATACTATTATATTCGCTGCTTCTCGTCTTTACGGATTTATTGTTCGGGTTAATCAAGACTACACTTACTACCCTCTACTAGGCATTTGTAAAGTCAAAACATGAGTATGCATCTACAGTTTGGAATCCATTTTATCAACTTCATACTAACAACTTGGAATAAGTCAAAAGACGATTTTTAAAACTGTTAAGCTTCAAATTTGATGGTGTCTACCATGCGATCGGAACGCCACAATTTCTCTTTTGCAAAGACACGCCGTTAATAACTTATCAGTTAGCCATTCTTGTAACTTGGTGCTTTTTCAATTTTATTTACTGATTGATAAAATTAATGATTCCGCCATATTAGAAAGGATTAACTTCCATGGTTTTCGATTATCGGCAAGGTCTGCATGCACTTTTTACCTTCCAATGCCTAGAAAAAATGTATCTAAAAACTTTCCCATTTATGTAATGTGTAAATGTTCTAACGAAATGTGCAATACTTTAGACATCTTTAATTGTACTGTAAGTAAAATTAAGAATCATTTTTTCTTATATTAGCTTGTAACTGTTCTTATTGTAACCTACTTACTTTTGAATTTTGTTGTTCAGATTGTGAATATTTTTTTTCTTATAATCCTGTTCTTTAATTAGGTTTTCTGCTGAAGAGTGTATTAAATAAATAAATAAACAAATCTAAAAATTTTTTGTAATAGTGTTGCGCAATTAAACAAAAACTTAATATTTTACCAATTATTTGGTTTTGTATCTAGAAGTATGTATCTAACAGTCAGAAAAAAATTTTAACGTTTCGGATAGTATGTGTTTGCCAAACAACGTAACTATTCACAACTGAATTCTGCTGAACAACCGACGCACCACAACTGGTAGCGTTGTATGAAGATTATATAGTAGGGTAACCTTATGGACTTATCATTGGAGGACGATGGATATAGAATGTAGATGGCGACACTGTACTTATATCCAAGTCAGGTCTTTAGGTCATGTCTGTGCTTGAGTATGAATTATAATTTAAAATCTTCTTTTTCATTTATACTTGTCTTCGGTAATGTATTTGTATAGTTAATATTTACTATTGCAAATTATTACAAAAGGGTATTTGAAGGTCACATAAAATACCAAAAAAATCAATATAATAAAATAAACCAGTTTTTGTTTGAAAAAGATTGAATGATTTAAGATTGGATGGAATTTTACTATAATAGGGGAACATTTTTTTTTCTATATTGTGGTTTGATTTTGGATTGATCGCTGATGGTTAATTAAAACTTGAATTTTACGCTGTTTATTTTTATTCACTTTTATATAATGGTATCAAATTAAGAATAGGGCATGAACAACTGAAGATTATTGTTCAAAATGAGTCGAATAGACAAAAATAAAAAATGCTTGGATAAAATATTCTGAAATACAGGATGTTAAGTTGAAAATTAAAAAATTAATAATGGGTAAATATAAAGGTGTAGTTATAATTTTTTTATTCAATATAATTTTACTAAAATCGGCACTGACAAAATTTAACTAACAGTTTTTTTTGCTGTTAGGTAAACTTATAATACCAAACACTTTTAGTGAAATTATACTAAGTAATAAAAACATTTAAGCCACTAATTTTCAGTTTTCAACTTTTATCACCATTTGAAAACGAATCGAGTACCAATTTATGATAGCACAGTAGCACATTTAGGAGTATTATTTTCGAAAGGCAAAATTACAAATTTTTCATTTATTTTTTTGTACATGGAAATACTTTCCTGCATGCCCTACAGTGATGAAGCGCTCAACGAAGGCGTCTTAAAAAATAAATTATAGAAAATGCGAATGTTACATATTTGATTAGATAATTAACATTGACATAAACCTTCATTGCTCAGGACGTTAAGTGCTCAACTTTGGATTTCATAAAGTTCAGTTACCAACTACTACTATTTTTTCTGAACTGTTATCAAAATACTATAAAATTTAGCAGAAACATTGCATTAATTGTATTTTTTATATTTTTTCCAAAATAAAAAAGAATGTTTTTATCTGTAATTGAATCCGGGTTGGGAAATCCAAACTTGAACGCTTAACGACTTAAGTCTTGAAGGCACTTATATCAAGTTAATTATCTAATCAAATATATGACGTGGCAAAAATGGGCAACTGGCTCTCATAAGCCTTTTTCGTTTAATCGTCTTATTATTTGAACACTAAACGCCAGCATGAGAAATATATGTTAAAGTTAGTTTTAAGAACTTTTAACATTCAAATAAACAAAAACAATTTATAAATCTATTATTAAAATCCGCGTTGGAACAAAACATGTAAAATTGTTGAATTTGAAAGATATTCTAAAAAGGGAAAGGACTTCGGTCGAGAGCCTATTGGACAGAATATTCAGTTCAATCAATGACAATTATGTATATTACTATTCTTAAATATTTTGTTGTTTAATTTACTTGTAAATTTATGTGTGAATATATTTATAAATTACACTGGTCACCAGTGATTTTGTGGACGGGGGTTTAAGAGCGTTTTTGGGCGATCGTTTTACCGATTTCAAATCGCTTCTCCAGCCTATAAATCTTCAATTTAAAAAGAATAAAATAAAGTAGTTCTGTCTAAAACTAAAATAAATTTGCTATCTCGATTATTTCCAAACTTTTCCTTAACGCCTTAGTTATAAGTTTCATATTACATTTTTTTTATTTGCTATTTCTGTGGAATCATTAATTTTCACTTGCGTTCTGGTTCTTCTAAAAAAGCGAAATGTTACTCACGTTTTGCTTGATTGGCTTTAATTTTTTAGATAGTCAACCAGTCGAAATAAAAAAAATTCAAAAAATAATAAGACATATTATTTAATCAGTTTTGTCTGAGCCCCGGTCTGAGCTAACTAAAAGGCTGTATTCTATAAACAATGAAAAATAGTGATTGTTTTTTGAACTACTTAAAACATTTTCACTCAAACTGCGTGCGTGATTCAATTTAAAAATACTTTCCAGAATAAAACCACGTGTTACAGTTTTGACTTTATTACTAAACAGCCCAGTCATATACAAAAACATTAATCCAAAATCTAAATTAAAAGTACCTAATAATAAATTGCCTATCTACTAGGGTCGGTAACCAAATGTATAAACAGAATGGGCGGATTTTGTTCATACTTAACATTACACTCCGCACTGACACTTAACCTGGATTAAATATAACTATAAATACAAATATTTACAAACAAATATACTTTTCCAAACAGTGATAATTTATAAAAAAAATGTTTTTTATAAGATTTTCTTTTATGTTCAAAGTTAGGACTTTATAATTATTGTGTCGTTCGTAGAATTCTGTACTAAATAAGAGCACTGATTTTGGAAATAAATTTTCACCATTTTGGCAAGTTGTTGAACCTTGTAACATTGCATAATGAAATATAAAGACTAACTGAATATGTCTGCCACAGATAGACCACTTGTAGGTCTATCGATTTCGTCTTGAGCTATTCCTAAAGAGCGGAGCTATTGAAAACTTCCTTTCAACGTGATTTATTTCAACACTCAGAGCCAGCCGAGAGAACATTTTTTCTTATATTCATGGTCAACAGCCAAGATACATTTGGAAGTCGCTAATATACCCCTGTGACTATTTTTTTTAATTTGTTTTCCAGTGTTGATTGTTGATTGATTTTTCCCTGATTAGTGATTTTCTTGTTCCTTAACTCAATACCTTGCAAACTGTTGATAGCTTTAGTAAAATTTTGTAGCAAAGCTTGTTCAAATTTTGAAAACTATAAAAATATTCAGCTATTTTTATGGTTATAAACTTTTCCAACACTTAGTCCAATTAGTCCAATTACATGCAACATTTTCAGAAGCTTATTCCTTTTTTGTATTCTACTTGGAACTTTTCAATTTATTTAAAACATTGGACATTGTTATCAGTTGTTATTGTTTATATATTTTGACATAACCGCACATAACCAAAATATTGAACAAAGTCCTTAACCACTTTTTATCACCTTAATCCAAAAATTATATTTGTACGGTTTTGTCAACTGGAATAAATTTTCATTATTATGTTTAATTTTTCATATCTTTTATTATGAATTGTTATTTTTAAATAAATAAAGACGTTTTTAACTATAATAGGTAGGTGATAGAGGCCATGTACCTGAACGAAAAGAAGACGTAGATGGCGTATCTGCATAGGATTAAAAATTGACTACTTCATTAAATCGTCACTAGATGCCGCTCGAGATTGCGTCCAACACTTTTTACTGTTGCATTATCCTACTATATAATCTTCATACAACGCTGGTAGTATTTAGTGTTGTCTGTCGCCTAAGGTGACGTGAGGAGGATACCTTGAGGGTGGGGTAGACAAATGGCTGGGTATGTTCACAATTGCCAACGTAAAACCAATATGTATCTGTCTAACACATATTACTGGTTAAGGGATAAATTAAATTTGATGTTCATGTGGATTATGGACTACTATTTTATAATAGAAAAAATATATCGTCAGCAGTATTAAAAAAAAAAGTAAAACAGAATATTTAGTCCTGGGAATAGTATTTGTCAGTATTTTTTTTTGAAGTTTTTTTAAAATTTATACTTTTCCATTATATCTTCTGCCCAAAAAAACGAGAAATTCGAAAATAAACATTATTAGAATAAGTTACGAACGTTGCACGACCTACAGTGCATTTGGTGAACCGCACAAAAAACTACGATAATTTTGACATGTTTCTCCTTCTCCCTTGTCTTTAAGGTATATACCAATAATAAGAAACCTTAAATAATATAAAACTCATCGGCTAGAAGCTTACAAATGCGTTTACTCAATAATTCGACAATAATAGGGTGAACTCAACAGATACCCAATAAATATCGTATTCCGAACACATACACGGAGAAAAAGAAGAGATTAATTCGAGCGATATATCAGAAGAAAAATAGGAAAACTCAAATTGAAGTTGGTTGGCGCCGTCTCATACTCTCAGATTAATTCACTTTAATTTAACAAAAGCTTCAAGCAGGACGTGTTACGAATACCCGTTCCGTCGAGAAAATCTAGTTAGTTTAAAACAAAAGATGGTAAATAATTAAAGAACGTGTTTTCGCAGGAACGATTTGAATCCGCAAATTAATTATTTTTAGTTGAAGTTGTTCTTCCTTGCAAATTATTTTCTCATTTGCACTTTATAATAGGCAAGGGATTGTGTTCGACTTCACTCTAAGGAAACGGAGTTATTGTATTAAGAAAACGAATTTACTTTCTGTTTTGTTGGAATACACACAGCTCTAATTTTATACAAAAGTTACACTACAAAAGAACGAGAAAATTAATTTTAATATTAGGTACGTCAACCAAAAGGCTATCTAGATACTTCTAAGAAATTTGGTTGCAAAAGATTTACAATTATAAACGGTTAACTGCATACAATATCAGTGATGTTAAATAGCTTTGTTCGTAAAATGTGGTCGAAATACTAACGAAATGAAAGGCTTAAAATCTTGTGACACATACAATTTTATTTAGAAATGAAAAAAGTCGTCAATCACTTTCAGCTATAAAGCCATAATAAACAAGTTGACAGTAATATCAATGCTTTTTCATTAAATTTTAGGAATATCCTGTTTATTTATGGTTCTCACCACGTTCTTTCACCTTATTTTTAAATTTTCTTTTGATCTTCTTGGGATATAGGTGTGTTTTATTATTTTAATAAAATTATAATTTACATTTATGTTTTTTATAGATTTCGGCCTCTGGTTTGTGCCTTCCTTAGTACTTTATTGTGTTGGTAAATTATTATAATTTATTTTTTGAATTCATCATTATTTTTATCTTTAATCTTCTATTATTTTTGTTATTTTGTTTTTTATTTATATTTCCAAAACTTAATTAACTATATAGATACCTAGCTGACTCTTACCATTTTGTATGTAACTAAAAAGAAGAAAATATGTATTAATTGTCATGAAATAATTTTTGTTCAAAATGATCTATCTGAAAACGTAGCTAAGGAAATTAAAACTTACCTAGCAAATATTTTCTTAATTTTCAAAATAATACAATTAACTTGTTCAGTCCATAATTTTGTGGTACGTACAGTATCTTGGTGAGTTTCCGTTCCATTTTTTGGTAGGTAGTATCCTCGAAGCCATATTTCGAACCGTGTTTCATCTAAAAAATTTAATAAAGAATAAGTATTAAACAAGATCTAAAAAAGAAAGAAGATACAAGTGAGTGGAGAAAAAAATAAACAAGTAGGGAGACATGTTGAATTTTGGGTGTAAAAAAGGCAGACAATTAAAAATTACATGAAAATAGTGATAAAAAGGGAAAAGTTGTAATAATGTAAGTCAAATAATTACCAGTTAATAACTGAAGGTGAACAATTTTATAATAAACAGTCAACAGTGATAAAAAGTGTGCCTAAAAAAAAATTTACATTGAACAAGGACTGCAAGTAGCAGAAAAATTGGAGATTAAATCTATTTTACTGACCTGTGGTGACCTGGAGGAACAGCAAACAATCATTTTCTCTCGAAGGTATTCAATTTTGGTGTTCCTAGAAGAAAAGAAAAAAAAGCAATTATCAGTTCACGGACAGACTTATTCTGACAATAAAAGGTATTAAAAATTATTAAAAGTACTTACTTGCCTGTGTAACGTACTGAAGTCTTGTGTTTTTAGTTGTATAACAATTTTTTCTCTTTTTCTTTTCCATCTCAATCACAATAAAAATATATATAATAATGTTAGGTTATCGGTTATGAGAAGAAGAAGAAGAAGAAGAAACCGTATTAATCAAGTTGACAACTAAATTGAACATTTTTTTTGTTATTGAGAATTAACAAGTATTTTAATTAGATGAATGAAAGATGAAGGATGGATGTGTAATTTAGTAGTTAATTTAATGTATAAAAAGACATTTATTGGGTTGAAATTAAGAATATACAATAAAGTACGTTGTGTTGCCTATACGTTATATCTATTTTCATCTAATTATTGATGTATCTCCATCTATGTGACTGTGGCCATAGCTCAGAGAATATTAAGTATATAACAGGGTCATACCAAGAATCTAACGGAGCCTGCTAATGAGATTTATAGATTGTGACATTGTATTTCTTTAATTGAAAGAGAATATATTTGCTAGCCGGGAAAAGTTAAAATAAAAGGTATTTTAATAAAAAAATACATATAAATTATAATATTTAATAAAAAAGAAAACAATAACATTGCAATTCTGATAAGTATAAATAAAAGTTTTAAATTACGATATAATTATAATAATAATAATATAAAAAAAAACATTACATAATATTATTACTATTATAGTACGATCTGTGATGGAATTTTGTTTTCTATTCATCTATATATAAGTATATCAGTTGAAATTTTATTTTGAAAATGTAAAATTTTTAAGCAATGAATAAATTAAAAAAGAGAACATTTTTGAAATGGTACACATTAAAAAAAAATCTTAACTGTGAAATTGATCGTTGTGACATCCAATATCTTAATCAAATCTACTTTATTCCATTCTTATAATTTTAATGCCACCTTCCCTCCCACTCCCCATCCAGGAAATTAAACAACAAAAGGCTACAAAATAAAGTATTGTGATGTTTGTTTACTTTAAAACAACAGTTTATTTATTAATAATTTATTTAAACACTTATTTATTTTATAACACAACTATTCTAATTTATATATACTTCGAATGTCTTTAAACTGATCACTATTTATATTCACCACTGTCTATCTACTAATTACTATTTATCTTCACTCTCCATATAATAACTAACTCCTCTTAGTTCTCCATCAATATTTATATACAAATTTAAAAGTTTGGCGAATGAGTAGAAAGGTCACCAAATTCTCTAGAAACCACCAAATTTTCTATAAACATTATCCCGTCTTTTCTCGAACATTAATCGAAAACTCTTCCGCCATAGTCGTCACATAGGGTTGGTCTTAGGGGTTTAATTATGTATGATAATCGGACAAGTTGAGCCTCAAAGGCCAAATAATACAGAGAGGGTCTTGGAGTATTAGAGCATGACTGAATAATGAAATGACACATAACAGTATTTAAAATTTAAATTGTTATTCTAACAATTCCATTAAAAAAAATCAATTTATATGGTAGTAGACCTTAAAAAATATAATAAAAAACTTTGTTAGAACCTAAATTAATTTTGTGTCCCGATCTGATGAGGTTCTGCAAACGTAAAAAATGTCTAAGTGATAATTTTATCTGAAACGAGAACAATTGAATGCGTAATTTTGCTATTCCAAATTATAGCCACTACTATAACAAAAAATAAATGTGATGAATTATAAATTTTTAAGGTTGGTACTTTCGATTTATTCTCACTCTCAAAACCATAAAATAGGCATTTTAGCATTTTAGCGTATCATTGGCCAACAGCAACAAGTTGTCAGAATTATTTGAATGATTTAAAGATTTATTTATCTAAATAACGAAACAAAAGCCGAAAATATTTGTAGGTGATATTAACATTAACATTTTAAATAGTGTTTCTAATGACTCGACTAATTATCTCAATTTATTAAATGGATATGGATTTTTATCATATATTAATAAACAAACCAGAGTAATTAACACATTTTTATTAGAAAACGCACTGCTTCAAGAAGCTACCAGAGAAATTGCTTCGCGGTGGCTGAGTCACAGAAAGGGAGTTCCCGGACGATCTAATTCGCCGAGAAACTACTAGTGTAGAGCTGACTTTATATAAATAGCGTGAGTTTGTCGGAAGGAGTTAAGTTTCAATAATAGTGTTGGGTGGTAAAGACAAACTGTAATAAACTAAATAGAATTATAAATTATAATAGTGCCTAAGTATTATATAAATTAATAAGTACGATATAAATAAACTGTTTTCAGTAAATAAACTATTTTTAAATCAAACAATCGTTACAATATTGACACATATCTTATAGAAAACAATGGCTTCATGTCTCATATATATATAGTATTATTATACCTGTATGATGCGGTGGCGACTTGCTTCGCTAACTGAGTAAGATGTTTAGCGTCCAAGATTTTTATTTATTACAGTAAAATTATGATTATTAAGATAAAGTATACAAAATCTACATATAATGCAAAATTAGACAACTTAGATGCTAAAACCTTTAGTAATACATTATGCCTTTAACTGCTATTACTCTTTCAGAAACCTTTCTTTTTTTAGATGTCGTTTAAAGATCCCACCCGTATATCTATTTCTAAACCAGCAGCTTCGGTGGCATCGGCGGTATCGCCATCTCAATTCATTGGTCTCAGCGTCTTAACAGGTTTATCTCCATCTCAATGGCCTTTAAGTGTCGCACATTTCATTCTTATCAGCGGCGGTAAAACCGCTATTAACGCTATTGTCTCTATTTACAGTCCCCGCAAAAATACGGTGACCAAGCTCTCCGAAATAGTTATTTAACGATGAAAATTTTTTGAGAACAAAATTTTACTTGTAATAAAGTTATAGCCGAAAAAAGTTGGACCCAAAAATTAAGTTTCAGTATTTTTTATTGTTATATTTTTAGCAAAAGATCACGGAATTTAATTAGGAAACCTAATAAGAAAAGCATCTTAATTATCTAAGACGCAAAAAGTAGAATATAAGAATATACAATACAGTATAAAGGACATAGGCTTGTCCTTTAAGGCGGTATTTTGGGACCAACATTATACCTAATAGAGAACCGATCTTCCAACGAAAAATATAGCGACAATTGCTACGTTTGCAAAAGGTATTGGCCCTCACTGATCTAATTAGTATCCAACCAATTTGACTAATCAACCCATTAAGCCAACCTATGTTTTATAATTCGACAATATTCCAAACATCTACTACATAAAGTTTACTTAAAACTATCGCTTTTCTTACAATCTTCCCAAATAACGCTTTTCATCTTTTTTTTTCTTGATGGGCTTTGATAAAACGACAAACTCTTTTAAATTTTCCAGAGATTTTTTGGCAAAAGAAGAAATAGGAGACGAGAAAGTGGAACCTATAGCAATATTTTCTTCTACTCAACAAAAAAAAAAAAGAAAAAAAAGAAAAAAAAGATAAAAATAAATCTATTCCCGTTTATACGAGAAGCAAGAAAATAAAGTAATTTTCATTATATCTAAAGTAAGTTCTCTTCATTTTTTGTAGAGATATTTATAAAATTGAACTTTATTTTGACTGTTCCTTGTTGTAACCTTATTTAATAAATTATATTTTGATTATGGCTACGATTAAGGCTTGTCATTCTAGGTCATTAACTAATAATTTTGCAGAATTTAAACGTGCTGTACTTAATAAATTTGATATTATTACAATTTCTGAAACATGGTTAAAACCCAATATTTTAAATAACTCGATTAATCTGACTGGATATCGGCTTTTTTGAAAAGAGTTGCAATATTTTGAAAAATTAATTTAAATCAACAATAATCCAAAATTAATCCTTACGTGATACAGAAGAAATTTGGATTAGTTTTGTCACAATTAGCATTTCTTATGCTGTAGGGGCGTTATCTTCTAAATACCAAGAAACCCAATTTTTAACAAGCCAAAAAAAGTATTAAGCGACATAAGCCCGAAATACAATACCCTAATCTTTAGAGGTGACTTAAATATTGATGTATTAGACTGTCAGAGTAATGCCTTTCAACACTTACATAATAAACTTGATTTTTTAAGCTTAAAGAAGTGATAGATCAACCAACACATATTACTGCATCCCCTAAAACACTTTTAGACTTGATTATATGTTCAAACTTTCTAAAATGTGACAATATTTTAGCTGTTGATTGCTCCTTTTTTACTGATCATCATCTTGTTTGTTGTAACAACATGATTAAAAAACTTAAAGTTGAACTAAATTATTCTTATTTAGAGATTTTTCTAATTTTGATCAAAATGACTGATCAATTATCGACAGCCAACTTTGATGTTATTTTTGAATTGAATAATATCGATGCGAAGGTTTCTTACTTAACAGATTTATTAATAATTTTTTTAGAATAAATTGCTCCAAAAAAAATAGCAAGTTTACAAAAAAAAAGTCACCTTGGCTGACCCCAAACCTTAAATTAATGATGTCTTTACGAAACAAAGCCCTTTTACGATTCGAACATTCTGGCTTATTAACTCATTAAAATTATTATATAGAGTTAAGGAGGTCCTTTCGCCACCAATGTTAAATAAAAAATATTAGATAATGACTAAAATTAATTTTTTTCTAATAGTAGATGTCCTTATTTATCTAATAGTGAACTTTTAACTATACCTTACCGTGCAAATTTTTGAGAAATTTTTTTTTTAAATGTGTGTGTTTGTACAGTGTCTAATGAGAAAGTAAGACTTCAACAACAATTTTCGAATTATAATTAATTTTACTATTATTTATTGATTAGATGGAGTAGAAAAAAACTAAAAATAAGGTTTTTGAAATATTTAGGTTTTGTTTTTTACAATAAAATATATAGGTTACCGTGGAATTTATTGAGAAATTATTATTAAAAAATCACAAAAAATGTTCAACTAGATTACTTGAAAATTTTTTGTGATTTTTTAATATTAATTTCTCAATAAGGTCCACGGTTTACTATATATATTTTATTGTATAAAACAAAATCTAAATATTTCAAAAACCTTATTTTTAGTTTTTTTCTACTCCATCTAATCAATAAATAATAGTATAATTCGAGAATTGTTGTTGAGGACTTACTTTCTCGTGAGGCACTGTACAAATACTCACATTAAAAAAAAAAATTTTCAAAAATTTGCAAGGTAAGGTATAGTTAAAAGTTCAACATTAGATAAATAAGGACTTCAACTATTAGAAAAAAATTAATTTTAGTCATAATCTAATAACTTTTTTTTTAACATTTGAGGCGAGAGGTGTGGCGAAAAGACCTCCTTAAGAAACTTGACCAATAGAACTATTAGGCTAGAAAAAAAGGCTTCTTTAAATTCCAAGTTACTACTAAATCAAAAGAGGACCACTAGTACTTAAAAGTTCTTCTATAAGAGAACCACTAGGAAATTCACGAGAATCTGTAACCTAATTTACTATCATTGTTGACACTTTTTTTCTAGAGAAAATGCTCCGTGCTATGTAACCTTCCGCTACAGATGCACTCTTCTATTTTCCGGGCATTTTTAAAGTTTCATACGATGCACCAGCTTTAGTTGCCGAAGTCCTTCTCAAACAATGTCCAGTATATTCATTTGCATTATCCAATTTTAAGTATTTGGCAATTATCGAAGGCATACTTCCTATGGTATTTTTGCCAACAGGTTGGACGGTGCACCGACCGTTTCGGACGTAAGGAAAAATCTAAAATCCTTTAGTCCACTGGGTCTTAAGGATATACAGGGTGTTTTATAATATATGCGCAGGACTTCAGGACGTGATAGCTCGTCCAAAAATATGAAAAAACGTTTTTATTAACTTGCATCATTTTCGAGATACAGGGTGTTGTAATCGAAAAAAAAAAAAAAAATTCTACGCCACTGGAAAAAGTACGATTTTAAGACGCCCATTTGAACCGCCAATGTTTTCTACACAAAAAAGGTACTCCTGGTCATACGCTCTAAAGTCGACCGTTTTCGAGAAAAATCATTGTTTTGAAATTTAAAACCTACTTGATGAAACAAAATTTGATTTTTCTCGAAAACGGTCGACTTTAGAGAGTATGACCAAGAGTACCTTTTTTGTGTAGAAAACGTTGGGGGTACTTTTTCGTGTCGTAGAATTTTTTTTTTCAATTTCAACACCCTGTATCTCGAAAATGGTGCATTTTAGAGGGTAAGTTAATAGATACGTTTTTTTATATTTTTGGACAAGCTATCACATCCTGAAGTCCTGCACATATAATATGAAACACCCTGTATATTTTCTTCTAGCCTCAAATCCCCTATTTTTTCTTCCTCAAAACAATACTGAATCCTTTTGACATACCGGTTTTAGTTTCGGGTATTTTAACAAGTAAACAACTACCCTTATCTTCAATATCGTTTATAGTCCTTTTCACAATTTCATCTCTCCTTAGTCCTCAAAATCACCCATTATTAGAACTACTTTATGTAATAGATGAATTTCATCCGAAGCTTCACTAATAAATGTAAGAACTTGATCTGTTGTCAAAACCTTGGATTTTTTCGGAATATATCCTTTAGATTTCATCTTTAAAAACGCTATTAGCCGGGAAAAATGGGAAATATTGGTATTTTCATTGGCTATCAGTATATATTTTAAAATAGAATATTTCATCCCCAACTAAATAAAAAATAAAAGTACATACCAATTCTTGAAAGAACGATAATAACACGGTCTCATCTATGGCAATAGTTTTATTTTTCAACTACCATTGATTATAATACTTCATAATCCTTGTCGTATACGAGTCTGGATTTCTCCGGCAATAAATTATTTCCAGCTTTGGCTGCATTTTCTACGATATTCTTGGGTAAATTCGTATTCGTTTCCATTATTTCTATAAGACTACACAAAGAAAGCAGCAATGACATGCACTAAATATAATGTTGACAGCAATATTCAACAAACGTCAAAACATCAACAAAGGCCATGCCTACTATGAGAAAAAAATTGACCGAAAATGCTATGAGCAATGAACCGATTTTAAAATCGATTTTTCATTACAATAAAGTAATTTTTTCGTGAAAAATAAAATCTTGTATGCACCACGAGCGTTACTAGATCCTAACGCCCATCGGAGAGCATTCATCCTTCGGGCCAAATGTTACCCTCCGGGTGTTAGATCTATATAACGCACTTGGTACATAAATAACTATTTTTACCTAAGAAAAAAGAGTATCTCGTATCTAGGTATCGTTATGAGTGAAAACTGCAGCTTCGCGCAGCATATAAAGGAAACCGTTCAAAAGGCAGAGACAAGAGTAGCGTCTCTGAACAGAATAACGCCAAACATAAGAGGCCCCGGGTCAAAAAAGAGGACCATGCTCTACAATGTAGTTCAGTCAATTCTCTTATACGGAGTTCCTATTTGATATCACTACTTATAAATAAAAAAATACAGACGGCTAATCACGAAAGTTCAAAAACGGATGCTATTAAGAGTCATTAGCGCATATCGCAGCAATGGCTGCACAAGTAGTCGCTGGGATAATACCAATCGACCTTTTAGCGGAAGAAAGATCTAGATTGTATAGGAGAAGGGACGGAAGCACTGCACAAGCAAAAGCTGAGGAGAGAGTAAGAACCGTGGAAGCATGGCAAGAGATTTGGGATAACACGTATAACGAAGCCCAATGGACAAAATAAATAATACCTCACCTAAAACCATGGTTGGAGTGTAAACATAGGACAGCCGATTACTTATGAACACAAGTACTAACGGGACATGGTTCCTTTAGGGTATTCGTAAACCTTTGCTTGTACTGCGGAATAACGGACTCAGTGGCGCATACACTTTTTGACTGTATAAGGTGGGGAGAAGAAAGAGACCAAATGCAGCTAGCAATCGGTATTACTCTCACGACAAACAATCTCGGGGAGACTTTGATGAAAAGTAAAAATGACTGGAAAATGGTTTATTCTTTTGTAAGGAAAGTCATGAAAACAAAAGAAGATGACGGAAGGCAAGAGGTATACGCACTTTTGCAATGTGCAAAAACAAGCAATGAAAGAGCTGTCGAAAATCAGCATCTTCAAATAATGTCAGACAGCCAAGCGGCACTTAAGGCCATATCAAGTCAGAAAGTTACGTTGAGGCTGGTATGGGAATGTATCGAAGAACTAAGAACACTGGCAGACCGTAATAGAGTAAAACTATTTTGGGTGCCAGGTCACAAAGGGATCGAAGGCAACGAAAAGGCTGACGAACTTGCAAAAAGAGGGTCAGAAGAAATACCGGAACCAGACACAAACCCAGGAGTACCAAAAAGTACAGTCCGGAGTTTTATAAATGACTGGATTCGGGAACAACATATCAACTATTGGGGAAGCACCCCAAAACAGGCACATGGAAAAGCCTTCATAGGCAGACCATGTCCCAAAAGAACTGGAGAACTACTCTTAATGAATAGGAACCAGTTGAAAGTGATAACACGGTTCATGACTGGGCACTTGAACAAAATTGGCATGTACAATGGGGAACTCATGTGCCGACTATGTCAGAAGAAACAAGAAACGGCCAAACACATACTGTGCGAATGCGAAGCTCTAGATCGCAAAAGACAGGCTCTTTTTGGATAACCCCAGGTTGATCCAACAACGTATAGAACCCAATCACCCAAGGATCTGTACAAACTTGTACAAGGTACAAAGGTGATAGAGTGGGTGCTATGAACTAACATGGGGTAAAACACAATAAGCCAATAGGCTTCAGTGTTATTCGGAGACACATAGTCAGACGAGCTCAGGAGAAAAAAAAAAGGCAAGAGGTCCAAAGAGCATAGACATTAAAGCCCTCCATTCCTGAAGATATGCGACAAGCGATTCCAGACTGAGAGGGTGGAAGATTTGGGGTTTTTAGTCAGTAGGAGTCTGACACTACCGGACTACGATAGAGCCATGGTAGCCGGTGCCCATGACGGGTATTCCCCTTAAAAAAAAAAAAAAAACTATTTTTACCTATTTTTAATTAAATCCTTTATTTGCATTATGGTATTCTTCAATTTTTGTTATTTTCGTTATTTTATTGTTTTCTATATATAGATTTATATTTTCTATTAATCAGAGATCTTGTTATTATTTTTTTTACGTTAGGGTTGAATAGAAGTGCAACTTTAAATTTCTTAGAAGTTAAAATTTGAACTCTGCCTTTTGGATAATTTACAGAATGAGAATATATTGGGGTCTATTCTGTAACAATTCCTTTATATTTAACGGCCTTTAAAAATATTTTCTTCTTTACTTCTGTCATTATTTAAACGGATCTTTAAAATACATTAGAGGACTATCTTAAAGAAATCTGTTTAAATAATGACAGAAGTAAATTTACGAATACGAACGTATTTTTAAATATAAAGGAATTGTTACAGAGTAGACCCCATTATGTTTTACTTTCTACTTGTATGTAACATATTGTAAAGATGTCAATAAAATCATTTATTAATATTTCCTTGTAGCTGTCCAAAGTCCAAGTCCACTTGCCTACTTAAATTTTCCTCCTGAAAAAACTGCATTCCATATAAAAGTAGATGTTTTTTTTTTAATAATTAACGGGGTTATGATCGACAAGTAATGTTATTTTTAACAGACCACGTTATTTGTACACAGGTTGTAATTTCTGTGTGTTTATAAAATAACAGACCTGCAGTGGGATTCTCATCTTTCGTACTCGGGATATGTTGAGAAGCTCACTATTCGCTAGAAAATATTCTATTCTTATGTTAAATAGAGTTAGGTTCGATCGAGACGTGAAAATAAGGCTGCCTTGGCGTTTTATGTTTTTTGGTTGTTGTCATGTCATTAAATGGTGTTTTTGGTTAGAAAGTGTTTCGTTTGAAATATTTTATTTAATAATTAAGCTAATGTATAAAATTTATCATCTCTATTAAAATAGACGTTTAGAATACATATTAAGTTATTTTAAAATACAGTAAAATGAGTGAAAGACACTTGTTTGCCTCAATGCAACCCTGGTATAATTATTTCATGAAAAAAATGGCATTCTGTTACATTTCATCGGTTTCCTAAAACTGGTAGATGTAAGGTAATTTTGTAATATAAAAGTGGAAAATCTGAACTTGTGGATGCAAGAAGAGTATGCTTCAAAACTAGAAAATAAAGAAGCAAAATTTATGAAAGGAAAGTTTGTTCTCAGCATTTTAAAGATTTATAGGTACTTATAAAGGTTTTTATTTAATTTTTTTTATGTTTCAGCTGCCACATCTCAAATAAAAAGTACCTCAAATAAAACTGCCAGTTGTTAAGGAACATTCTTATGTCTCTGTTCCATCTATTTCAAAATCTAACAAAGACTAATAAAAATAACTCAAAATAATTAGAACACACAAGGGTTAGTTAATGAGAATGATTTGTTTCAAGATAAACTAGTAACTCCTCCCGAACAAGACATAGAAGATCCAAATTAATATTTTGTAGTTAATAAAAAGTGTTGACAGTAGTAAATATACAGTGTAAATATACAAACTCTTTCTGTAACAACTATTATACACATGTCTAGTATTTACATGAATAAATCTACCATAATATTGCTAAATTGGAATAATAAAAACACAAATATGTTAATATTTTATGAAATAATTTGAAACATAAAGCAATAAATGTTGAAAAAATAGGAATCCATAAAAATGTTCTCTTGTAAAGACTAAAAAATCATCACTTTATTAAATATTTTATTAATTTTAGATCTGCCAAGCAAGTATATGGAGATAATTCAATTTTCCATGAACAACTTGAGAAAAAGAGATATTTGCACAGTAAACGGAATAATTACACATGAACATAAAGTATTTTGCACTATTTCTACCACATTTGAAGTAAATAATGCTGAGGCAGATAACAAGTTGAATTTGATAATGAATCTTTAGAGAAACGTTTAATTTGTCAACTACATTATTGTTAGGGCTTGTATATATTTTTTATTATTTGTAAATAAAGTGTTTTTTAATTCATTTATCTTATTCAGGTACTTTTATTTTTTAATAATAGGTAAATAAAATTTTCACAGATTTTACATTTTTGTTTGTATACATTTATTATAATCCCTGAAATAATGTAAATAATTAATTAAAAAAACAAACCGTTTATTAAGTATTTAGCTCAGTATTTAGTCTTACAAAATGAGTTCTTTTAATTCACATAGAAATGTAAAAGGTTTATGTAAGCTACACTTTCCTTCTCATAAATATGATTGAGGATTTTAAAAACACTGTTGGGCAATCCTAAATATACCTTCAGTTTATTTTCAATTATTTTGAGAGTTCACTGGTCTTGAATATCCTGCTCATTATTATTAAGTCCCTCTGAATCAAATATTAAAGATGTTTCTTCTGATTCAGACAAAACTTGACTATCTTCAAAACTTTCAGGAGGTTCCGAAGGAGGGTTTTAGGTTATACACCTTCGAACTTGTAGTAGAACCATTTTAAATTTGTATTTTTATTAAAGAGAGATAAAAACGCCTCGAGTAAGTTATTTTCCAGTCAACTTTTTAGAAGACATTTTTTTTTTTTGGTAGAATCAGTGAACTGGCTCTTGTGTGGTGAATAACAAGAACTTTGCAGACATTTCGAGCATATATTTACTAGAGCAATCGTTCAAATGGACTTTGTTTTGGTACAGGGGGGAAAAATAGTGTCCAGCATTCCCATTGATCTGTTTCGTTTTGCTTCGCATGTCAAATCGTTCAAAATTGACAGAACTGTCATTTAATTTTTGATTTTCATTAATTTCTATCTTATTTTTGTAGTTTATAAGTGATTTTTTGTATTTTATTACTTTACTGATACAAATTTTAACAATGGTGAGAGTTTGTGTAAGTTGTAAATAGAAATAAGAAAAGGCATCGTCAAGGGCATTTCACAGGTTAGTAACCATTAGCGTCTCTACCATTTTTTTAAAAGAAACACTACCTACATTTTATGAAAAAGGCCGTTAAACATAAATTTAAAATAAATGGTAAATTTAGTGAATTAAATTTAAAGAACTTGTTATATGTATAAGAAATATTGTTTTTGATTTTGGACTCTACTGAAAAGGTAAAAAAAAAATAATCATAATTTTTCAATATAAACAAGCTTTTTGTTTTTAAGTCATTTTATCATGATAATGTTGAAGATGTTAAATCAATAATGTTTGTTTTTTGTAGGTTTCTTGCTAATTCTGCCGATAAAACGCATTTAGTTAAACATATTAAACTTACCCCAGGAAAAAATTCAAATAGTGATGTTCTATGTTCCAATCATTTTTCTGGGTATATATTTATGTCAAAGACTGGATGTGGAGGAAGAACTGAATTAATTCTAGGTGCATTGCCATCAGAATTTACTAAGACCCCAGAAGAAGATGAATCTAAAAGGTAAAGAACCCTGCACTTTTCTTGTGGGTTAATCGTTTAAAATTTTTAATTTTTCAGTGATGATCTGAACCATCAAGCCTCTGTTGCAGAAAAAGAAAACGCAGAATTAGAAAGCATGTAAATAACTAAGTACTTTTTAATACAACATTTTATTTTATAATAATTACCTATTACTACCCATATTTTTTATAAACCACAAAAATTGACAATAATTATTTTTTATTAAATGTACCCATGTTCTTTAATTAAGTAGAGTGTAGACTAATAGTAGTTAAGAAATCAGCAAAACCTAATGTGAGTTTTTTAATAAAAAAGTAATTTTAAGCTTCCATTATTTGCACTCCTAGTCATTAAGAAATAATCGAAGCTTAAGACAGTTTTCCAATAAAAATAAAGGAAGCTTCACTTATTTGTTAACGACTAGCAGTGCAAATGTACCTAAGTATTAGCTTGATTTCTATTTGTAGTATATCGTTTAGTAATTGAACATACATTGGTTACGAACAATATTTTTATATTTAATAAATTATTGGAAAAAGTTCTTGTATTGTAATTCTTGTACACTTGTGTCAAGAGGTCATAAATATTTGTATAATATACCTACTATTTATTTATATTTTTGATTTTTAAATGTAAGGTTTTTATCTTTTTTATTGCCTATTATTTCAACCTTCATTTTTCCGTTATACACTTTCTGATGTTTGAATTAAAAAAATCTGATGTTTCCAACATAAATAATAATATTAATAATAATTATTATTATTATTATTTACTATTACTATATAGGCGCCTACTTAAATAATGCAAGTTTATAAAATATGTGCTTAATTTAAAGAATTTTGAAGGTATGTATCACATTTATTATTTATATTAATTGCAAACCCCGTAAAAATGATGCGACACTGTTAATAGTGTCTTGACATTTCCCCTCAGAACGTAAACAAACCCTATTGAATGCGGACTCCATGAAATATATATGCTCGAAGGGTACTACCCACTTATATGTAAAGGTTTATCCATCATTTAAAAAATGAACAGTTATCAAAATCATTTGGTATCTAAAAAAGAAAAAAAACATCGTTACTATAATGGTAGATAATCGAAGTCTAATAAATTACAATAAAACATTTTCATTTTAATAAAGAGTATAGATACAAACCTTAAAATAATTTAGCTGTTGCTTGAAGCTTTTCTGTGTAATAATAATATTTTCCTGTTCATATTTTTGCAACACTAATAAATATTTTTAATAATAAATGTAAAATCATTATCACTTCTTGGGAGGAAACATTTTTTCATGCTCATATTATTTTATAAAAACGAAAATTAAATAATTATTGACACAAAATTACAAGATTTCTAGTTAAAAATCGATTCTCGGCACCTAAAGATGAAGCGAGTGCAACTGACATTTAAGATCGATATATATCCCTTCTCGATATCCGAGATAGGAATCGCAAAATCCTTCTCGTTACAACACGTGCCGAGTACGAAAGATGAGAATCCCACTGCTGTTAAAAATAACACAGGTTGTCAATCATAACCCCCTTATATAGTTTATTTATCATGTTCATTTATCTATCTTCTCTATATTGCTAACATTTTTATGTATGTAGTTCAACCAGGTACTTACTCGTTTATTTTATATTTATTTTTAAAGTCATCAATTTATCTAAAAAGCCGTAAACCGCGATGAACTTGGCACACCAACAAAATTATATTTTCCTAGTGGCGGCGCTAAGCACTCAGTGGAAAGATGGAAAATGTAGGAAAGGCATTTATTTTTTGCGAAAAGCAATTATCGGAAAAATCCTTAACATCATTAAAGTAACAAAGTAGGGAAAGGTTTTTATCGAGATCGAGGATGGTATTGTATAAGAAGATAACGCAAGCTCATCCCATGTGTTGGAATCAAAGTGGGTTCGCATTAAGGTTAGGGAGCTCTGTAATGCTCATAGATTACATGCGTAGGGGAAATGAGTATATAAAAAGTATCGGAAAAATAATTGTTAGTTACTTATCTAAAATTAAAATTTGTAATAAAACGATCGGTATGGTAATATGGCAATATATTTTATGAATAAATGAGATGGCACACTTCTTATGAGTTTTCGGAGATTGGTCGATTTTTTTTAAATTTTAATATGTTATAGTACTTGCAAAAATAAGCATTTTTCATTATTGCGCCAAATCTCTAAGTGTACAGGGTGTCCCAGAAAAACGCACCGAAAGTTCGTACGCGAGGCGTTAAAAGTATCCAGTAATCGTCGTCCTGAAATAATAATAAAACAAAAACAGATTTAGGTATGCCGGCCCTTGTTTCGGCATTATATAGCGAATTAGAAAGTGAAAATGTTTTTTTTTTAACTTTCTCGAGGCCAATTTATGCTTTTGAATTTATCTGAAAACTCTGCTTGTTATAAGTTACAATAAAAAACAATGAATATGCAAGAAAATAGAAGTATTAAATACTTTGGAATATATTAACCTAGGTATAAATGGCCAAATACCACATTAATTTTTTTTAATTTACTTGATGTAGCCAACATTCAGAATTAAAAAGCACAAAATCGTAAAAAAACAATTATTTATTAAATGGAAGAAACAAGAACTGATTTATTATCTTACTTTGTGAGTTAATTAGCGTAGTAACATTTTTTGTCAAGGGGTAAAACTATTATTGGGTAGTGACAATTCTCTTGGAATACTAATCTCTATTAGCGGCGTCTCGAATACATCTAAGTAAGACGTTTGTTGGGTACTTGACGTCGTTTTCGTGTCGAGCATAGCCTAGATACCACACTACGCTGGAAATATGTGCACACATACCCAGTGTTCTAGCCCCAACTTTACAAGTACAATATGTTCCTTGTATTGGGTCGTCCCCATCACGCACAGGAGGCAGCAAGTATGAAATAAAAATAAAATGCTTTGTGACTTGAGTAAATCGGGAGAATAGCTTTGCTCTAATGAGCCCAGGCTCAAATTCCTGAACTTGAAACAGAAATTCGTTATTGGCTTCCCTTTCAATTGTATCCTGGATGTAAGCTCGAGACAGCTTTACCTGATATGTTTCAAATGTTTTTGTTCTAAGATATTCTAACGTTAGAATAGGGAACTGGATGTCATTTTCATTTATATCAACCCATGCACCTCCACCACGCCTAAGTTGCAGATTTTCCATTAGAATCCTAACATGGAGGGGATTATTAGGATTTTGGACTAGCTCTAGCATTCGCTGTGCCAGCTCGTCACTCTCATCCTGCATATGAATTGGTTCTCGGTATGCGATAATAAGAGCGCAACCAATCTTTAAATATTCTGATAACTTGTAATAATTTTGCATAGGTATCGCATCTCGAAAGAACTTGTACAATGATTTTAAATGCCCATTCCTCGATTCTACAATCCAGCGCGTTTTGGTAATCTTACGAGCATAGTTCGCTTCCTCGGTGGTAAACTGTTGACGATTTCTTGGCAAAAATGGTGGTATTTCACAATTCAGGTTTAGTGTTTCAAGAAATTCTACAACATCTCTATATCCCCTATCAACGACAAATACATCTCCGTCCTGTATCCATTGTCTTATGTTTTGATTATCCTCTTCCATTTTTTTTCTCAATATTGCTGCATCATTGTTCCTGCTGTCGGAAAAGTAAGGACCGTAAACATCGACTATAAATCCATCAGGAGCTACTATTAGTCCGGCTTTAAATAATGTATACCGCTTATGGGATGAAAAGGATTGTCTTTGAGTTCTAAAATTACAACTTTTTGGGGCTTTCAAGTAAGTACAATCCGGAAAGAGAATGGCTTGGGGATTTTGGGGCTGCGGATTGTACAATATATTTGAAAAGCTTGTAACATGGCGCTCAATAAACTGTCGTCTATCTCTCAATTCTTGACAATGAAATCCTAGATTATTTGGTACAAAGTTTAGGAATAAAGTAGTTCTGACAATGGTAATTGCTAAACTCACAACCTGGCGGGATGTGTAACTCATAATTACTTTAATAAATTCATCCGATAAGCCCTGCCTTAATTTCATTAAGAATGCAATCATGTCTTTTTTAGTTGGCACACGACTTTTTCCATAAATCACTACCGGTTGGCATGTATTGAATAAATCCGCAAATTGCCGCTTACTTATAGAGGTCAACTTTTTAAATTCCTCATCCCCAAAATTTTCTTTAGTATCAAAACTACTTGAATTGTAGTCTTTTAATGCCAGAAACCATTCATGTATTTCCCTGCCCGTCATTAGCACATTCATGGGCAATGATATATTATTATTCATGTGCTGAATTTCCACATTTCCCTTAGAATTTAAATGATTAACACAAAATGGTGTATGGCTGGAGATGAAAATGTTTGTTTTTGCAAAAAAGTCGATACGTGCATCTGACGATAACCTTGTCCGACTGTCAATATTACATACAAAGCAACCTCTATTGCCCGCTAAAACATCCATTGGTATTGCCAATGGATTATCAGACAATTCTATACACCTTTCTACACGCTGAAAACAATTTATACATATTCTGGTATTTTCAATAATTTCTAGATGTGGCAAATGATATCTCTGTCTAAAATTAATAGAGATTTCTCTTTGTCGTGGTTCTAAAATTGCTCGGAATCTTTGACCGTTGACGTTGAAAATGTAGCACCTAACCATGATCCTATATAAAATTCAAATAAACTAATATAAGTAACCCCATATTTGCTTTCGAATTACATACTTACAAAGTTAATTAACATATTTGGAGTGAGGGTAGCCATATGTGAGTAGTAGAGATTAAGTGTAAGGGGTTAAAGAAAAGGTCCTTTATTTCTCACAAGTCAATTTAATTGGCGACCGGTTTCGAAGCTGTCACTTCATCATCAGGCACACCTAAATGGAATGTCAAGGAGTCAGTTTTAATAAAAAACAATTATAAAAGCAAGAACGGACTTTAACATATACAAAAATAACAGAAAAAACACAAAAGAAAGTTAAACAATAACCTTGACTCACCTTGACTATTTCCATAAAGGATGCGCTACATAAAGTTTAACAAAACGAGTTAAAAAAGTCATATGTAATACAATAGTATTTTTTAAAAAATATTTTAGGTTAGGTTAAACCGCGAGAAGTCTGCTTCAAATTTCCCTTTTACATTTGAATTTTCATATTTTCTTGTTTAGTGTTCTAATTTTCTTGTTAGTATTTTTTGCTTTCTCATTTCCCAGTTTAATATTCTACTTTCAATAAATTTTGTCACCGCCACCTATACTCACTTTCAGTAAATAACACCTTTGTTAGTACACTATTTATCCGCTAAATTTAAAATTTACAGTTTACTGCATTGATTCGTTAAAAATCTAGATAGATGTCTTGAGAGTCTGATAATTTTTACTTTTTACTTTACTTTCATTAATTGACGTTATATCCTTAAAAATTTTTAAACTGTTTGTGCTTGTAAAATCTATTTTGTGTTGTTTAGTTAATAATTGTCTTACATGTGTTTTAATTAATTTATTCAAACAGACTTCTCGCGGTTTAACCTAACCTAAAATATTTTTTAAAAAATATTATTGTATTACATATGAATTTTTTAACTCGTTTTGTTAAACTTTATGTAGCGCTTCCTTTATGGAAATAGTCAAGGTGAGTCAAGGTTATTGTTTAACTTTCTTTTGTGTTTTTTCTGTTATTTTTGTATATGTTAAAGTCTGTTCATGCTTTTATAATTGTTTTTTATTACAACTGACTCCTTGGCATTCTATTTAGGTGTGCCTGATGATGAAGTGACAGCTTCGAAACCGGTCGCCAATTAAATTGACTTGTGAGAAATAAAGGACCTTTTCTTTAACCCCTTACACTTAATTAATTAACATAAACTGGCAACACAAAATATATAAAATTCAATATTAATCACAAAAACGTATTCAAATAAAATGCACGTCAGTTTTTAAAAATGTCAAAATCGGCGCATTCACAGCCAACTTAGCGGTTAAATCGTCAGCAAGCATATATGCAGTTTAAAGCTTCTTTTTCTCTGATTAGGTGTTCTTTATTTGTCGTAATGCTGAGTATTGTTGTAAACAATGACTTCATAGCCTATACTTGAGAAAAATAAACTTGGAACGAAATATAGATTTGTATACTTTATAATATATGGGTATATTTTTATGAACCTATCCTATATCGAACGTCCCAATAAGGCTCATGACTAGGTTTTTTATTGTAACTTATAACAAGCAGAGTTTTCAGATAAATTCAAAAGCATAAATTGGCCTCGAGAAAGTAAAAAAAAAAACATTTTCACTTTCTAATTCGCTATATAATGCCGAAACAAGGGCCGGCATACCTAAATCTGTTTTTGTTTAACTACGATTTCGAAAGGGACATGTAAATTATTCATTGTTCGTTGGTCAAATTAAAAGAAAAAATCACAGCAACATTCTTTCAGGACGACGATTACTGGATACTTTTAACGCCTCGCGTACGAACTTTCGGTGCGTTTTTCTGGGACACCATGTACACTTAGAGATTTGGCGCAATGATGAAAAATGCTTATTTTTGCAAGTACTATAACATATTAAAATTTAAAAAAAATCGACTGGTCCCCGAAAACTCATAAGAATTGTGCCATCTCATTTGTCTTATTTTTTTGCAGGACTAAATTAAGAGGTAGTAAAGAATTTTTAAAGAAAATGCCTACTTATATAAATTTTTTATCTGGTACGATCTCAGTTATAGTTCCCTTAGATTATACACAGAGTGTTTGTATATTCGACCGACAACGTTCTACCCCAAAAAGCTCTCGATAATTGATGAATTTTGATATAGGAATATGAAATCCTAAAGGTCTAAGTTACCGAGATACAGGGTGTTAAAAATTTTAAATTAATTATTTAAAATTTTCCATAGAACAAAAACGTCTTTTAATAATTTTCAAATTAGATCTAACAAGATCTTGTCAAAAACACAAACTATAAAAAATTGACGAGTGCTTACTAGATTAGAATTTAAATTATTGGGTCCTTACATGTATTTAGGAACATAAAGACTTTTGTTTAGAAGCAAATTACTGCGAAATTAAAAAAACTTATAATAAAAAAATTGATAATAAGATTATTCCCAGTGGCGTAAAAAACAGGGAGCAAAATTACCATTAACCTTGATAGCGCGTCACTGGTAAAAAATTGTAGAAATCAGTTTATGTCAAAATGTTACTTTATTAAAGGGCATTATGGTCACTAAATTTGAGAATAATATTTAAGGGTGTTTTTTTATTTAAGGCAAATTTTTAATTTTGATTTCAAAGTTTTAACACACTGTATCTCGGTAATATTGTTAAAGATCCTAATTATATTATTGATGAGCATAATTCGTATTTAGATATCGTAGTTTTAACTCCGGATCCAGATTATGTTACTGATGAAGATGAAGTTAAGGATGACATATTAGGTATAGCGAAAATAAAACATGTTCCGTGCCAGTTGGAGTTACAATTCTACAACGAAGATAATGAAATACCAGGAACAAGTTCCGATTCTGCTCCAACAAGCTCCAAAAAACAGCGACTTCCAAACGTGCTACCAAAATGGAAAAAGTGTAATCATAAATATTCATTTTCTGATAGCGATTTTGATAGACTGGAAAAAATAAAAAAGAAGCCCTAAAAAAGAATATGGTAACTTTACATTACAACTTTTTTAAAAATTTGTTTCAAATTGAGGAAGATCTGAAAAAAGTAAAAAAATGGTTTCAATCGAATTTGTTAACCCTAAATATTCAAAAAACTAAAGTCATTCCCTTCTGTACTAATGAAAGTACTCTTCCTAATTATAGAAGTATCACTTTGGAAAAGGACGAAATCCTTTATTTTTCAAAACACGTAAAATACCTTGGCATTCTTGTTGATACCTTCCTTAGATGGGATGCTCACGCGGATAGTCTGAAAAAGAAAATGCGTTCGTTAATTTACAAATTTTATCAATGCCGCCATATACTTACCTTAGATAAAATGAAGATAATTTATTTTGCTCTTGTAGAATCATTGCTAAATTATGGAATAATTGGTTGGGGTGGTTTAAGAAAAAAATTTATGAAACCTATAGAGATAGTTCAAAAAAAAATTTTAAAAATAATGTCTTTTAAACCACAACGGTTTAGTTCTAACCAATTATTTCACGATATGCAAATTTTAGATATAAGAAGATTATTTGTCAACACATCTCTGACTTTTGCAATAAAACATAATATTGTTACATCCACAATAATTGATCACAATTATTTGACAAGATCAAATCTAGCAAATAATGTTTACTTACCTAGAGTGAATAAAGTCTTAGGTCAAAGATGTCACACTTATGTTATACCAAGATTATATAATAAGCTACCGCAAGAGCTGAGACAGATTAAAGACTTTAGAAGAGTAAAACACAAGTTAAAACAATGGATCCTTCATGAAAATTTTGATGATATAATCGAATAAAAAAAAAAAAAATTATTTCTCAACAAATGTTTATCTATTTGTCTTTTTTTTACTGTTTTTACTATTTTTACTATTTTTACTTTTTTTTACTTTTTTTTACTTTCTTATTTTTCTTACGTTTCTTACTTTTTACTATATTAGATTAGTTTTTAAGCTATAAATGTACTTACCTTTTAATATGTTTTTTAACAGTACTCTTTTTGTTTACATTTTTTACATGTGTTAAGAAATATTGCTAAGATTAAATTATAAAAATTATTTTAATAAACGGCTATACCATAGACAGGCCTGATGGGCCTAAATGGATTACCTTGTTTATTACTTGAGTTCATAAATTTAATCTATTTTTTCTCTTTGTAATTTTATAACTTTATTTTGTAATAAACAATTTATTATTTATTATTATTATTAAATGATATTTTCAAATATATGATGGAAAAAACCTTACGCTACGCTCACCGCGTAAAAAATGAGAAATCTTTTATTTTAGATATTGATGAACTAAAGTGTTTTATTGGTATACTTCTCTTTTCTGGTTATCACCAAGTTCCATCCGAAAGAATGTATTAATCTGCAGATGCAGACTTGGGTGTTGCTATTATATAATCCGGAATGTCACGAAATAGGTATTCTAAAATAAAATCAATGCTACATTTTGCAGATAATGATAAAATTGATAAAGGAGACAGAGCTTATAAACTTCGACCTCTTTTTATTGTGTCATCGCATCAACTGCTACGGTTATTAGCCTCGTGTTCTGTGTAGGCTTTGTTACTGTTTCCCAGCACCACTTAAGGAACACTACTGTTAATTAGTACCCAACAGTGAATTATAAAAATAAATGAGAAATTCCAACAAGTTGGAATTTTTACTTCATATTAGTCAATTGACGAAATGATTGTCAAATAATATGGGCATCATGGTTTGAAACAATTTATAAGAGAAAACCCCATAAGATTTGGCTACAAGTTATAGGTGCTTAGTGGTTCCAATGGGTATTGCTTTAAGTTTATATTTTATACCGGTAAAAAAGGGAAAAATCAAACAGGTCTAACTTTAGGGTCAAGAGTAGTGACAGAATTGTGGTCTTTTGTGTCAACTTCAAGTGAGCACAGTCTTTTTGATAACTTCTTTACGAATTGAGACCTATTGGGACACTTAAAAGATATTAGATTTCGTATAACTGGAACTGTACGTGATAATAGAGCATATAAATAGCCAATAAAGTAGGCAAAAGAACTGAGTAAGGAATTTCGTGGTTTCTTTGATTATAGGTATGACACCATGTCTGATGTTCTTACGGTACGTTGGCATGACAACTAACAATTGCGTGGTAGTGGCAACTAATTAGGACGACATAAAACCTTTAGCTAAGGCAAGCCGCTGTAAACGTAAAACCAAGCAAAGGGTTGACATGCCGCAACCAAAACTAATTTAAAACTTTAATAAACATATCGGTGGTATTTACCATCACGACTGGCTTATTAATAAATATAATATCCAGACACGCGAAAAAAATGGTACTGGCCAATATTTATTCGCATTATTGATATGACACTTACAAATGCCTGGATTTTGTATAGATACTTACATGGTCGTGAAGCAATAAACTCTCTAGAATTCCGAGGATCAGTTGCAGTTCCTTATATAAAGCTCACATCGTGTGTTGAAAGAAAAATCAAAGCTACAGTAGCTCCTGTAGATATGCGTTTTGATGGTCTGAATCATTTTATGCAATATCGTAATGGTTAAAGAAGATGTCAAAGAACAGGTTTCAAGAGCAGCTCCAAAAGTTTCTGTTTGAAATGTGATGTTACTTTGTGTGCAAATTGTTACCTTCCTTACCACCAAAAATAAGTGTTTTTGCTATTAGTTACGTTTAGAAGTCGATTTATGTTTCATGTATTATAATAATAATAATAATAAATGGTCTTTATTCATCATAGTTACACATTTACAATAACAAAAAAAAGAAGGAAAGTGATGAAAAGGCGAAGTTCAGCACAAGGCTGTTTTTCAACTTAACCTGCAACGCAAATAAATACATTCTATTTCATACACAAAATGAATATTGATGAAAACAGCTAAAATTATATATACAAAAATTATTTTTCAAGAGAGTAAACCTATTTCTTGACAGTTCATGTTTTCGTTTTATAATGCAGATTGATTAGCTAAAAGGTTTTCTTTGAGACGTTTCTTAAAATTAAGAATACTGTAGGATCTATATTCCGCCGTTATATCATTATATTTTTTACTAGCAACGTACGAGAATGATCTTTCGAATAATGTGGTACTATGCATGGGTACTACTAATGTAGTTCTGTTTCTAGTGGGATAGTTATTAATATTGGAAAAAGAAGTTAATTTTGTGAAAAGGTATTCCGGTTTCCGTAATTTTAAAACTTTGTGAACTAATACCAGCAAGTGTAACGACCGGTAGTTAGACAGTGTTAGCCAACCGGACTCCTTCATTTTATGTGAAATATGTTCGAATTTTCGGATACCATAAGCAAACCGTAAACAGCTGTTTTGAATTTTTTGTAAACGCAAAGAGTCAGATTGTAGTAATGCTGGGCCGTACACAGTGTCGCAATAAAAAAGTTTAGAAAAAATTAATGATTCACAAAGTTTTATTTTTATTTTCGTGGAGAGCAAATCTCGATTAGGATATATCAACCTCAACACATTGTAACAGTTTTGGGATAACATATTAACGTGCTTGCTAAATCGCAAATTAGAATCTAGCCACAAACCTAAATTCTTTCCTTCGTTGGTAAATAAAAGAGGAATATCGCCTATTTTAATTTCCAATTGTTGTAAAGCTCTTTCACGTGCTTTTTTTGGACCAAATAAAATGGCAATAGATTTACTAGGATTCAATTTTAAATTGTGTGCCGCAGAAATGTTAAATAAACTTTTGAGGTCATTATTAAAATTAGATTGAAAAGAAACCAATGAGTCAATATTACAAGATAAATAGATCTGTGTGTCGTCCGCGTAATGGTGTACTGAGCAGTTTTTAGCGAAACTATGAAAATCCGCTATGTATAGGGAGAAAAGAGTTGGTCCTAAAATGGTTCCTTGAGGTACCCCTTTTGTTACAGGTAAGGCATTTGATGTTTCATGATCTAATTTAACTTTGTGAGTTCTATTGTTAAGGTAGTTTGAAAGCAAGGCAACAGCTTCTAAGGAAAAACCGTAGTGGCTAAGTTTATTACATAATATTTTATGATCAATAGTATCAAATGCCTTACTGTAATCCAACATAACCAAACATGTAATTTTGCCCTGATCAGTTGCATGGAATAAGTCATCAGTAATGGATGCAAGGGCGGTGGTAGTGCTGTGTTGTCTCCTGAAACCCGACTGAGCGGAATTTATTATTTCTTTTTCATGGGCGTATTCAGTTATTTGATCTTTGAGTATTTTGGAAAGGGTAGGTAAAATACTAATTGGTCGGAGATCAGAAAGGTTTGACGGTTCAGTACATTTGGCTAGTGGGAGTATTATAGCGTGTTTCCATGCATTAGGATATTTTGATGTTGAGATTATCTTATTAAAAATAAAGGTTAAATAATTTAGTAAATGATCTTCGACTAAATGTAGCATGCGCAAAGAAATGTCATCAAGACCGACAGCGTTACTTTTTATGTGATGAAGGGATTTTCTTACTGATTCAGCAGTAACATTTTTGAAATTAAATTGTGAATTAAATTTTTGCTGTGTGTAGCAATCTAATAGACGTAATTGATTAGGAGTTTTATCAATATTAGGCAAACTATTAAAGTGTAAATTTATGTCATCGACTTGTTTTAAATTAGGAGGAATATCTGGATTCGATTTTTTTCTGAGAATTCCAAGGGATCGGAGGGTATTCCAAGTACTTTTTGAATTTTTATGTTTAAGTATGAAATCAAGGTAGGCTTTTTTTTCTCGCCGAATAGCTCCAGTTGTGTAATTTCTCAACTGGGTATAATAGTTCCAGCTACTCACAGTTTTTTCTTTTTTATATCTGCTTAATGCAGAATCTCTTAGGCTGATCATTTTTTTAATATTGTATGTGAGCCACGGGGCATGAGGTTTACTTACTCCTTTAGTAACTCTTGGAGCGTGGTCGCAGAAAATTTTATTAAGAGAATGGTTTAAAAATGTAATCATTTCATCGACATTATCAAGGGAAAAAATACTATTCCAGTTTATATTTAGCAAATCAAAATTAAAGTGATCTAAGTCAAATTTTGAAAAATCACGATATGTTATATATTTCATTTTATTGTGAATTTTGTATGAATCAATATTACAAGAAACTGCGTGATGGTACGAGATCCCACGGTTTCGTATATCAAGTACCTTGACCGATGAAATCTCTTGAGTATCAGACACAAAGATGATGTCAATGAGTGTTTTACTATGTGGGGTAAAATGAGTTGGCTCATTAATTATTTGCTCCAGCCCGAAAGTGTTTAAAAAATTTATACATAATTCACAACTCCGATTTTGTGTAAGGAAATCTATGTTTATATCACCCGATACGAGCAAGAAATCACTCTCAGGAAGTAAATTTGCAACGGTGTCTTCCAATTCACTAATAAAATTACTAACTGATGAAGCGGGTGGGCGATAAACAACACCAAAAATGTAAGTTTTTCCACTACACTTGGTGGATATCCATATTTGCTCAAGATTAACTGTAATTTGAGAAAAAATTAGTTTATATTGAATGTTAGTATTTATGTAGAAAGCAACACCTCCACCCCTACCATCTCTATCTGCCCTAACCAGTCGATATGAATTGATAAATATATTACTAGAATCCATTTCGGGATTTAACCATGTTTCGCTTATGCCGAAAATGTCAATTTTACTTTTATTCAAGTACTCAACCAAGCGACCGTAAACGGGGAAGATAGATCCTACATTTAAATGCGAAAAGCTAATACTTCGTTTCATAATATATCTAAAAAAAATATCTATAAAATTAAATGCACAAAAAAAAAACAGTAAAAGAAGGAAAAAAAAACGTTAATTAGATAAACAATAGATTGTGAATTGAAACAATTTAAATGTACATAAATCCAAGAAAATATTATAAAAGGTTTATATTTAGAAATTACAAAAATATTATTAACCAAGTAGTTTAGTTCCTCTGGTTACTCTTTTTGGATTTTCTTCAACTATCTCCTTTAAAGAAGCGGGTTTATTCAAAACTTCCGGATTGGCCGCAATATGATCAGCTGAGTATTTGTTGTCATCGATTAACAGATAATTGTTTCTCAGCGTGGCTTTCTTTCCGTTTTGCTTTGCAGTGTTTAAATAACCTCTTAGTTTTTTATTAGTAACTTGGTCTTCTGGGTTTAGATCGTCTGATATATAGATTTCTGTATTCTTTAACTTATAAAGATTTTTTAAAATTTCTGCCTTGCGAAGATATGAGATAAACTCAATTTTCAAAATTTGTTTATTGTGTTTATTTTGAAGAAAATATACGTTGTTCAGATCGGCAATGTCCAACTTAACTTCAAATAATTTTCCTAACTTTTGCAAACCTTCTTTTATATCTTGGGTTTCTAGGCCAAAAACTATAATATTATTTTTTCGAAGCCTCCGATCCAAATTATTAGCGCGATCTTTTATCTTGATATTTTCGTTTTCCAAACTAGTTATTCTATTAGAGAGACCGGATACCTCTGCCTTAATTTCTTTTAATGTTTCCTGTGATTTATCAAATTTCGTATCAAGTGATCTCAGAAGATTATATAAATCCAATAGTGACAAATCCTTAGAAGCCATAATACAAAACTTTTAAAAGGATTACTACACAAAAATTAAATTAACATTTATCATTTAGACTCCAGACTAATATACAAATCGACGATTTGCGATAAAACAGTTTTATCTGGCCAGTTTTTTGGTCAGTTTTTCGAAGGATGATTTATTTGTCCAAGTGAATGCAAGTAAATATTAATTAGATATTAAGGAATCAATTATGCAGCTCACCAAGTATATCCAACGTATAACGGGGAACGAGTTCAACAATTTGATATAAAATTCAGCTCCAAAAACCACTTAAAAACCACAGATTTTCACGTAAATACTGGAGTCGAAAATATTCGTGTGCACACTCGATCAGTTCACTTTATTCACAATTAACAATAAACTTTTAGTTTTAGTTTAATAAATAAGATTGCTATTTGGAAATTCAATGTGTTTTAAATATATTGTAACACGAGTGTGGGTTGAAACTATTTATTTAATTAAAATACAAAATAACTATCCCAACGCGTAAACTATTTACAATTATTACTATTTACAATTGAAAACGTTGATCCGCCACGCGCTGACCGGCTTTCTATCTTCCACTCAAAATTGACAGTGTCCTATCATCCATAATCCATGGTAACCGCTTCCATGACCGTTCTCGATCATTCCTCACACTTTCTCCAAGTTTCTGTCAGCCTGCCCGATTGTAGGTTGGGTTTCCTGTCACCTTGACGGTTCGTTGTCTCATACTGTTGTGGCAAACCCTCGCACTGTCTCGTCCGTAGAGCCAAACCGTTACACTGCCCCCTCCTCAGATGCATTCCTCCTGGAATGCTGTTGATGTCTTCAAGGTTCTCTCCGTCCTGGAGCCGCTGTATTCGTACATCTTCATCGTGGTCTCCGGCGAATGGTGCTAGTCGATCAGAATGGACTACTATCGGTTTTCCTCTGGGAGCCTTGTAGATTCGATGGACTACGTCATTGATCCTCTTCCTGATGACATATGGACCCTCCCAGCTCTTCTGCAGCTTTGGACAGAAGCCCCGCCTTCTTCGTGGGTTGTAGAGCCATACCAGGTCACCTTCCTTATAGCAGGACTCTGCTGCTCGGCTGTCGTAATATTTCTTCATTCGGTCGCTAGCTAACTGCAGGTTGGTCCGTACTAGCTCATGGGTATCTCCCATCTTCCTGCGGAGGTCTGACACATAATCTTCTCCGGCCATGTCTTCACCAGGTTTGGAACCAAACATTAGATCACATGGCAGCCTCATCTCTCGACCAAAGAGTACTTTTGACGGTGTCTGTCCTGAGGATTCATTAACAGCTGATCTGTAGGCCATCAAGAACAGTGGAATGTGCTCGTCCCAGTCCCGCTGATGATCGGAGACAACCTTCGATAAGTGCCTGATCAATGTTCTGTTCATGCGTTCCACCATTCCATCGGACTGCGGGTATAGGGCCGTTGTTCTGGTCTTCCGGATTCCCAACTTCTGGCAGACGTCTTGGAACAGCTTGCTTTCGAAGTTCCTTCCTTGATCGGAATGTAGTTCCAAGGGCACCCCAAATCGGCTGATGAATTCTTTCACCAGGATGTCAGCGAGGGTGGCAGCTTCTTGGTTGGCAACAGCATACGCTTCTACCCACTTGGTGAAGTAGTCCATTACGACGAAAATGTACTTCTTCCCTGCATCGGTTTCTGGCAGAGGACCCAGTACATCTACAGCGATCCTCTCGAATGGGCTTCCTACGATGTACTGCTGCATTCCAGCCCTACGCTTGCGTTGTGGTCCGTTGCTCGCCGCACAGGTGGCACATCTTTGGCACCAGTCTCTTACGTCGTCGGAGCAGCTCACCCAGTAGAACCTTTCTCGAACCTTCTGTAACGTCTTCTTGACACCCAGGTGTCCTCCTGACGTTCCATCGTGAAGCTGTCGTAGTATCTCTGGTATGCAGGTCTTCGGGACTAGCAGCTGCCTCTTTGATTCAGTGCCATCGGCATTTTCAACGATTCTTTTTAGCAACCCCTCTTCAATCACCAAGGAGTTCCACTGAGCCCAGTAGGATTTCAGTCCTGGTGAAGATGATGATACCTCTTGCCAGGTTGGATGACGATTTGCTGACACCCATTCTCTAATTCTTTTCAGGTCAGGGTCGCTCTCTTGCTGCTCTTGAATCCTCCCTTTGGACCATTCCTCGCTGACGACTTTAGTCTGGCGCAGGCTGGCTTCCTTCTCCTCAAGGCGACTGCAATGGGAGCAATTCTGTTGGCAAGGTCTTCTGGAAAGGGCGTCGGCGTTGCGGTGGCTCACCCCGGGTCGGTGTTCGATGTGGAAGTCGTATTCCTGCAGTTTTTCCATCCATCTCGCTACTTGTCCTTCAGGATTCTTGAAATTAAGTAACCACTTCAAGCTGGCGTGGTCAGTTCTGATCAGGAACCTTCGCCCATATAGGTACTTGTAGAAATGCTCAACCGACTTCACCACTGCTAGAAGTTCTCGCCTGGTGACACAGTAGTTACGTTCAGGTTTGGACAACGTCTTGCTGAAGTAACCAAGGACTCTTTCCCGACCATCCTGGAGCTGTGATAAAACGGCACCGATTCCTACGTTGCTGGCATCAGTATCGAGGATGAACTTTCCTTCGGGAAGTGGATAGCCTAGGATCGGAGTCGACGTCAGCTGTTTCTTCAGAGCCTCGAAGGCTTCTTGGCATTCTTCATCCCAGCTGAAGCTTCTACCTTCCTCAGTCAATCGGGTCAACGGCTTGGCGATGTCTCCGAACATCTTAACGTAGCGGCGGTAGTAAGAGCAAAGTCCAAGGAAGCTTCTCAGTTGGTGCTTATCGGAGGGGACTGGCCATTGCTCGACTACGTGAATCTTGTCTGGATCTACGGCGACACCTTCTCTGCTAACTATATGTCCTAGGTAGCTGACCTCGGTTTGGAACAGGTGGCATTTTTTTACGTTTAACGTCAGGTTTGCAGCTTGAAGTCTCTTGAAAACCTCTTCGAGGTTTAGCAGGTGTTCGTCAAACGTCCGCCCCAGTATGATGACATCATCTAAATAAACGAGACAGGTTTTCCAGGATAAACCCCTGAGGATGTTTTCCATCAGTCGTTCAAAAGTGGCTGGAGCGTTGCAAAGACCAAATGGAAGGACTGTAAACTGCCACAGACCAGTTCCGCTGGTGAACGCCGTCTTCTCTTTGTCGGCGGGATCCATTTCTACCTGCCAATAACCGCTCTTCAGATCCAGGGTAGAGAACAGCTTGGAACCCGCTAGTGCATCTAGGGCGTCGTCGATTCTTGGCAGAGGGTAGCTGTCCTTCTTAGTGACATCGTTGAGCCTGCGGTAGTCGACGCAGAACCGTGTTGATCCATCCTTCTTCTTCACCAGTACTACGGGAGAGGCCCAGGGGCTGCTGGAAGGTTCAACCACTCCGTCTTTCACCATCTCCTGGAGCGTTCTCTCCGCCTCTTCCTTCTTGACTTGGGGCAGTCGTCTAGCAGCTTGGCGGATAGGGCGCGCCTCACCAGTGTCAATTTTGTGTCTTACTATGCTGGTTCTTCCTGGTCTGCCATCCGTCGAACCCAGAATGGAACGGTAGCGGTTGACTAGGTCTCTCACCTTCTTCCTCTCTTGTTGAGACAGGGATGGACCGACAGTGGCTAGGATCTGTCCGAGTTTGTCTGACTTCCGTTCTTCCTCAGCAATCCCTTGGTGAATCACTGCTGTTATTGGCTCGAAAGTTCCTACTTGAGCGCCTTTCTTGAGGGTGACTGGATGGTCGTTGATGTTGATGAGACGAACAGGCACACTTGCAGCGGACTTAATTAGTGCCTTACCAACGAGGATGCCTCTTCCTAGCTCCTGGTCGTGGTTTCTGGGCTCCACCATGGCTGGAATTCCGTCTTGGATGGACCCGTTCAGACGAGCTACGGTTATGGACTCACATCTTGCTGGGAGTTCGACGTCTTCGGCTAGCATTACTTTTGCGACGGCTGTCTCACGTTGGTGCAGAATCAACTCTTCGGCGCCGATGTGGATGACTCGTTGCCTTAAGTCTAACTGGAAGCCATAGATATCCATAATGTCCATTCCCAAGATGACGTCCTCTTCGATGTCGGCTACTAAGGCAGGGTGTGAAACATGGGTGGAACCAAACTGTATTCTTACGTCTACCTCACCGTGGACCTTGGCTGCTTCCCCTGTAGCGGTTCGTAATCGCCACCTGGTGGGTGACATCTTCTGTTTCCTGGCGACTCCTCGGCGGACGATGGTCTTCGTTGCTCCGGTATTCACCAGCATTGAATACCTCTTGCCGTCTACGGTGCCGTCTACATAGATGCTGCTGGGACGGTGACTCAGTGAAGCCAGGACGAGGAGAGGGTCTTGTAGGCTATTTCGGGTCGATGTCGCCCTCCTGGAGTCGACCCGTTCTAGTTTTCCGGCTGCCTGGGGTCATCTTGCTGGCATGTACTTCTGACGTGACCAAGTTCTCCGCAGCTCCAACATCGTACTGATCTCCTCTTCTTCGTCGCCATAGTCTTCATCAGGCTCACCAGCTGTTCTAGGATCTCCCTGTTGGACTCTCCATGGTGTTCCTCTTCGCTGGAGTGGCTGGTGACGGCTCGGACTCGGTCATGGGCACGGGACGCTGCAGTTGCTGCTTCAAACTCCAACGCCGTTGACAGTGCATCCACCAGGACCTTGGGACGGGCTAGGCGCAGTGCTCTCTGCAACTCCTGGTCTCTCATTCCATCGACGAACGCTTGGACAGCTAGGCATTCGAGTACGCTTTCAGGGGCCGAGGGATAGGCAAAGCGTACCATCCGTGCAACGTCGGCTTCGAACTCCTGGATGGACTCACCTGCCTTCTGTCTTCTATTCTTAAGTTGGGACTGGTAGACCTGTTCCAGGTGTGCTTGGCCGTACCTCATCTCTAGACGCTTCACCAGTTGATCGAAGTCTTTGGACTCGTCGGCATGGAGGGTCTGCAGGACATCTAAAGCATCACCACGTAGGGCAACTGTGAGTGCTACTGCCTTCTCCCCAGGGGACCATCCGTTGGCGTCGGCCGCTGCGTTGAACTGCTTGAGATAGTTGGGCCAGGAGGTCTTGCCGTCGAAGGTAGGTGGCTTCATTCTGGCTTTGGTCTCACCTACAGCGCCGAAGTCTCGTCGATCTTCACCTCTTGAAGACTGGCGGGAGAATCGTTCTTCGATCGCATGGAGCTTGATCTCGAGAGTTGAAAGATTGCTCTCCAGCCTTTCTACCACGGGGTTGGGTTCCTCTTCTCTGCTTCCAGGAGGTGGCGGATTGGACAGGAAATCTTGTAATTTCTGGATCTCTTCTTCGAAGCCGGATAGTGGGGTTGAAACTATTTATTTAATTAAAATACAAAATAACTATCCCAACGCGTAAACTATTTACAATTATTACTATTTACAATTGAAAACGTTGATCCGCCACGCGCTGACCGGCTTTCTATCTTTCACTCAAAATTGACAGTGTCCTATCATCCATAATCCATGGTAACCGCTTCCATGACCGTTCTCGATCATTCCTCACACTTTCTCCAAGTTTCTGTCAGCCTGCCCGATTGTAGGTTGGGTTTCCTGTCACCTTGACGGTTCGTTGTCTCATACTGTTGTGGCAAACCCTCGCACTGTCTCGTCCGTAGAGCCAAACCGTTACAATATAATGAATTTACCCAATGATCTATTTATAGATCACCACTTTTTTTCAAAACTACCTAAGAGATATTTTTTTAATTATTTTTTATTAATATTTGGAGTTAATTTAAACACAAATACAAAATATTATTAAAAAAATTAAACTTTTTTGTTGTGGGCTTTAATGAATTAATATGTGTTCTTAGTTATAGTAACCCAATTGTTGGATATTTTACCATGCAATATGTAGAACTTAGAATATAGAACATATAACATACGAGTATACGATAATCCAAAAACTGTCCGTCTCCTAATATGTCATGTATATCTGGTATTCTAAAAATCTTTTTATTGCAATCACATTCAAAACAATTTTGAATCATTTTTTTAAAGATGCATGTTTTGATTAAAATGGTAAATTGGTGAAATTGTGTGCGTAATTTACAAAAATTCAGATTTGCATTCCAGCCCAGGACATATTTTTTTTAATTTTTCAATAAATATGTTTTCCGTTTTGTGAATTCAAAAATAATTTTCATTATTATGATTTTTAAAATAAAATATATTAATTTAATTATTTAAAATTAATTCTGATGCCTTGGTAGGATTCCCCACTCGACCGTTCACTGTTGGGTTCTAATTAACAGTGCTGTTCCTAAAGTGGCGCAAGAAAACAGTAACAAGGCCTGTCTGTAGGGGTGTAGGAGTATTAGAGTACTAATACTCCTGCACTATGGAGTACTAGACTACTAGTACTATCCATAACCTACATAGAACACTAGGCTAATGACCTTAGATGTTGAAGCCGTACACCAAAGAAAAAAAAAAATAAAATATAATTTTGTAAAATATAAAAATTTTATACATGACTAGCTAATAAATAAATTGTATGTACTTATCGTAATGCAGGTGCATATAGTTCCAAAATACCTATTGCTACACACGTAATATTGAATCTACGTGCTTTTAATTAACCTTATACTAACTTCAGTAAGTCATTAGAAGTTTCCAATTAGCTAGTAAACTAAGCAATTTACGTTAAAATAAACACAAGCCAAGTTTCTTGATGGAACGTACACTATATCGAAATTCATCCAGTTTAAATGGAAACTTACACCACTGAAGTAGTATTGCCAAAGTTTCGCTAATTTATAATAATTTTATGTTGCTTTTTGGCAATTGTAAATTTGTGGTATGCAATGGGAGTATCAAATAAAATATGTCAATACCATATATAGTAAAGTTTACTTTTAAATGTATATACATGCTTTATTGGACTGAACAAAAGTTAAAAGATGAATTGCAGCATAATTCGTAGAAAATAGTTATAACAACAGAAACTACTGAAAAACGGAAAATGAAATTGAATGATAAATTTCTAAACACCAAGGAAGAATTTAAAAAACAATTAAATATCAGAATAACAAAAGTATAAGTTCGATACCTACCGCGACGAGATTTTTTTTAATTATATTAATAATGTTTATTTCATAATAAGAAATGTACAATATAATTCAAAACATAAGTACAATTAGAAAATATAAGAAGCTAAGCTTAAGTTTTTACATTGGAATATGGAAGAGAAAATAAAAAAAATAAATAACAAAAACTTTTATGTAGAGCCACTGATAACTAGCTGACATAAACAGAGCAACAGAACCAAAAAAACCCGGAGGATGTGTAAAGGTTGCCGTTTTAAATATAGATGTGAAGCATTCAGAATTTTTGTTTGCTCATACAGATAGAATGGCATGGTAAGTATCTTTTTCCACTATACAGGGTGGGCCACTTAAAAGTTCCACCCTCCCTTATTTTCGTTATTTATTGAGATATCGGAATATTTTTTTTTGTTTAAAAGAGTGGAACAAATACTTTCTTACTTTCTGTATGAAGAATTCAATTATTCTGTGACGTCACGGCTTAGTTCTGGTTTTTCCGGAAGTAACAGAAAATCGCAATTTATTTTTTATTTTTAAATTAAAACCCACTTTTTTTATTGTAAATTTGAATTTCTGGGACATTTTTGTATAATAATCGTGTATTGAATTTTTTCTGGCCGCTGTCAAAATGGTCGCCATATTGGATAATATTTTTTCCAAACATGTTACTATTAATTCGTTTATGAAAAAAAATTTAGGAATGTATGATCTTTATAAAATCTTTGATGACTTTAAAATTCCCATTGAGACCCATTTACCGTATACCAGTGGCGTACTTAAGCATTTTTATTATTGGAAAACCGTTAAATAATTCCATCCTCTTTTATCTTCGTTGTTAACTAAGATATCAGAATAAAAACAGTGATGCATTTTTAAATTGTACTTTATTTGATAAGATGTTTTAGGAAAAGGTAAAAAATAGAATGTGACAAAATAATAAAGTATATTAATTCGAGTTTGGTATTTTACAGATGTATTGCATTGTTGAGTTTGAAAAACCGGATGATGACAGTCTGGCGGTTGTGAGGTGAGCAGAAAATGGCTGACGGTGTTTAAAAAACAAGTCTTTTGGCCTCCTTTATAAAGAAATATACTATAATATAAGGCTGGTGAGTAATGTTATACTTTTATTTTTTGATTATGAGTTCTTTAAGGGTATTTTTTTTAAAGTTCATTTAAAAATAAAAGATTTGTAGTGGGTCACTTGATTTAGACCTTTTATCATCTCACAGAATATATGATCTTTTTTTATTAACTTTTATTATAAACTCAGACTATATGTATACCTCTGAGAAGGTAGTTTTTACAACTAGATACACAATTTACTTTCTATCTTTAAGAATTTTCAGTGGTCTGTATTTTAATAGTTCTTTTATTTTAGATGATAATGATAAGTGATGTAACAAATTAAAAAAGTCAAAGTTACCTCAGATCTACATTTTATGGCTAATAAAGAATCTACTAAAAGAAAACAGGTGCCAACTAGAAAGCTGTCATTCGATGATACTGAATATGATGAAATCGTAAAGCATGCTCGCCTACAATTCTAGGTATGTTGTATCAGTTCCTTTAATATTCTTTTGTCGTTTTGTTCCTTTTGGTTTCTTGCTCATGACTTTTTTATTTGCCAGTTTAATTTATTTTTTATAATATATTTTTTGTGTTTTTTGGATTAAATAAATATCTTTCATCTGCTGAGTATTTTTAATATTTCCATCTAACCTTGGGACACCCAATATAGACGCCACTTTGACGTTAGATAGATTCGTCATAATGACGTCAATTTGCCTAGCCTAGGATACCCGATCGTCAAAATGAGGATATGCAATAACGCCATTTCGCTGTGACATTCTCACGTTACCATAGCGTTATTTTCACGTCATCAAATGACGTAACGCACCCCAAAAAATCACGTCATAATGACGGCATGATGTTGCATGGATAGAAGTATATTACATTTTCATTTTTTTTCTGGTTTTGTTTATTTTAAATTCTAAACTTTTGTTGATCAAAATCATATATTAGGGATCTTTTTTCGTTCAATAGGTAATTTTTAAAATACTTTTTCATCATGCTAAGATTATTTAAGATGTATAAATACAATTTGTAAGTATCAGGTAGGCTATTCATTATTTTACCTGATAAGTAAGGAAAACTCCTCTGGCCATTGATTTTTTTAAGAAATCAACTCAAACACAAATCCTTCTTTTTAATCTAGTAGTGTATTCGTGAGATATATTATTTAGGATAGATTTATTTTTATAAATAAGTATAATAGTATTGAACACAAACAATTGCATAATATTAAATAATCTACTTTCAATAAACAGAATATCGAGTGGTTTCAAATAAGTAAATGAGGCGTTCCCCCAACATATATTGCATTAACTCATACGTGACTCCACTAGTGAATAATAAAGGATTCTTAATTGGTTAGCGGTGAGTATGTTTCTTAAATACCTAAATTTAAACAATAATATTTACAAAGTTTTTATAACCTATTGAATATAATGCTTCCATCATAGGTGTGAGTCTAATATTTTACAAATTCTGTAAAATTTATAATTACCATCTGGCATTTGTATGGTGAAAGAATTATACAAGGGTTACTGGTTTTCATTTGTGAAGGGGATAAAAAAGGTTTTGTCAGAATTTATTGTAAGTAAATAGTGACTAAACCAATATAGTATTTTTAGCATGTCTCTTTAAGTTCTTCCCAAGTATCAGGCGACCATAAAATTTCCGTATCGTCTGCAAAACAATATATCTTTTCAGTAATAGCCTGTTGTAGTAAACCATTAATGTAAAGCAAAAAGAATAAAGGATCCAATTCAGTTCCTTGTGACACTCCAAATTTTCTTTGTTACTTATTTTTTCTTTAATTTTTACAACCTGTTTGTTACGGTTCGCATTTTATCCTTGCAATATTTATATAAAAGTTAAAAAATTTAATAATAAGCTTACCGTCGATAAAAGAAAACATAAGATTGTTCAAATTATGTATATTAATTTTCTATAACCTGTACCTGAATGTAAACAAACATTTTGACATAAAATGTCAACCTTGACTTTCTCTCTCCTCTTTTATAAATCTAATTGCAATTGTTCAAATTCCAAATTACTTCTTCTTTGCTAAAATCTACATTCACTTTCATTTATTCAAATTTAAGTTTAAGTCCAAGGTCATCTGGTCCTAAAATATGGTTATTTTTGTTGACAACCGTAGATTATCATTCTGGCTGAAGAACTTCCTTCCTCTTCTGTCCTTTTTCAACTAGCTTTCCTTGGTCCATGTAATAGCTGAAAATTTAACGAATTTTATTCGGATTACTCGGATAATAATAAAAAGAGAAAGTTTACCTTTAAAGTATATTTGTCATTATTGGCAGCACCTTGTTGTGGAAATAATACTTTTCTGCCAAAGGCCAATTTTAGAAATTTTACAAATGATAGGAGCTAATGAACAGTAAGTATTAAAGTATTAAATTGTATCAATGCTGCTTGATTATATTTAATAGAATCGTCACTGCTTAAACTAGAGTCTTTAAATGCAGTTAAATTATAAGTATCATTTTACTTAATTAAGTGTAAAGGTTAAAGAAAAAGTCCTTTATTTCTCACAAAGTCAATTTATTGGCGACCGGTTTCGAAGTTGTCACTTCATCATCAGGCACACCTAAATGGAATATCAAGGAGTCAGTTGTAATAAAAACAATTATAAAAGCATGACCGGACTTTAACATATACAAAATAACAGAAAAACACAAAAGAAAGTTAAACAATAACTTTCTTTTGTGTTTTTTCTGTTATTTTGTATATGTTAAAGTCCGTTCATGCTTTTATAATTGTTTTTATTACAACTGACTCCTTGATATTCCATTTAGGTGTGCCTGATGATGAAGTGACAATTTCGAAACCGGTCGCCAATAAATTGACTTTGTGAGAAATAAAGGACTTTTTCTTTAACCTTTACACTTAATCCCTACTACTCACATATGGCTACCCTCACTCCATATCATTTTACTATTAAAAGTTCCAACCCAATCAGTAAATGTTTGAAGGCTTTCAACAATTTTTTAAAGTTGTGAAAATGAATTTCTGTCTTTATAAATTTATTATTATTATTAATAAATAAAATTTAAAAAAAAAAAATCTATATCTAAATGTATTTCAATATAGTTTTTTTGAAGCATGGTAAAATACTGACTGCGTTATGTAATTTTTCAATAAATGGACATAATGAGCCAAATAACTAAATTAATTGTATTAATTTTATAGGCCTTGCACAGCAATTCGCACATTTAATAAAGATATTATATAGATAGAATTAAGCTGGTAATTGAAATTGTTTTGCCAAAATGGTATTCAATATTAATAAGAGGGAAAGACAATGAATATTACAATATACCAAAATATTTAATCTGAAAATAAAATCTAATCATTTTATGCTAAGAAAAGCTATTAAATAGAAACACCGCACAAAACAAATATAGAAATTTTGAATTACTAAGAGAAAAAAAACTTTTCAAACTTTTGAGCCCTTATGGCATCATAAAAGACGCGATACAATCTCGCAATCTACATGTCGAAGTTACGTCAATATCGAAATCCATTAAAAAAAGACGGTCTGGACCACAAAAGGAATCGAAAATTTTATATAGAAGATAAAATGAAATTTCATTGGTTAAAGCCTTGAAGTTCGGCCAACGAGAAAGTTTTATGTAAAAGTTATATCAACTTTACTTTTTAATATTATCAGGGTATTGGGTACATTGTAAGACGGAATCTTCGTTCAACAGATGGGGATGTTTCTCGGTCGAAGTCGAGGAGAATAGAAACTTAAAATATCGAATAATTTTTACTTTCCTGTAATATGTATATTGCTATTCATGTTTCATTATTTTTTATTTTATTGACCGTTTTTTATTTTGCGAAAATTTATTTTAAATGTATTGGTTGTTCTTCCAACACAATATTTTTGGTGAATAAGTTATTTTTTTTTAAGGAAAAATCTCATCAACCACGAGGTTTATTAGCGAACTATAATTACACAAATGAGATAAATTTATTTAAATAAGGATAATTTCCTGACCGTAGCAGAATTTTATATAAATAATAAATACGTGTGGCACTCGGGGACTGCCGCGGTAAAGCTATTGCATAGCTTTTTTTATCAACTTATGCAATTATAATTATTTATTTATTTTATTTACGCAGTATTTTTTTTCTTTGATACTAATTCAAGTTTTTTTTTTTATTAATTCGAGTTACACTTTTTGATCGTGGTAACCGATAAGAAAACTATTTTTTTTTCTTTTGAATAAATAAGAAGTTAATATTGTTTAAAATATTTTTATTATCTTACAATGTATGTAGGTTATTCAGGAATTTCTATCATTGAAACTATAGGTTTATGGTAATTGAAATATAAGTTTGAGACTTGATATCCTCTAAATATCTGGAAAATACCGCGTCAATGGTGGTCCCATATTTTTTTGTGGATTCTTGTGGATCATTATTTACTTTCAAATTAAATTTTTCCGAAATCGTGTCTAAAAGAGATAAAATCAGTTATAAGCAGTTAGCAGCTAGTCTACACGCATACGTCTAGTCGCACGCACACAAACACCGTGCCAAACTGAAACGACGTTAGACGATGCACGGTTTTCACTGATTTTTTGATTTTACGATTTTTCGATTTTTCGATTTTTCGATTTTTCGATTTTTCGATTTTTTGATTTTTCGATTTTTCGATTTTTCGATTTTTCGATTTTTCGATTTTTTGATTTTTCGATTTTTCGATTTTTCGATTTTTTCGATTTTTTGATTTTTCGATTTTTCGATTTTTCGATTTTTCGATTTTTCGATTTTTCGATTTTTCGATTTTTCGATTTTTCGATTTTTTGATTTTTCGATTTTTCGATTTTTAGATTTTTAGATTTTTCGATTTTTCGATTTTTCGATTTTTCGATTTTTCGATTTTTCGATTTTCCGATTTTTCGATTTTTCGATTTTTCGATTTTTCGATTTTTCGATTTTTCGATTTTTCGATTTTTCGATTTTTTGATTTTTTGATTTTTCGATTTTTCGATTTTTCAATTTTTTGATTTTTCGATTTTTCGATTTTTCGATTTTTCGATTTTTCGATTTTTCGATTTTTCGATTTTTTGATTTTTCGATTTTTCGATTTTTCGATTTTTCGATTTTTCGATTTTTCGATTTTTCGATTTTTTGATTTTTCGATTTTTCGATTTTTAGATTTTTAGATTTTTCGATTTTTCGATTTTTCGATTTTTCGATTTTTCGATTTTTCGATTTTTTGATTTTTCGATTTTTCGATTTTTCGATTTTTCGATTTTTCGATTTTTCGATTTTTCGATTTTTCGATTTTTCGATTTTTCGATTTTTCGATTTTTCGATTTTTCGATTTTTCGATTTTTCGAAAATGGACGAATTTGTTCCGGAGTTACATCTATATATGGTTTCAATGCACTGCTTGTCGAAGGTGTCTTTTTTGATTGTTCTGTTATTTTGCCTCTCCTCACTTTCATCCGGCAGTTGCACTTTAGCTGCTGCTGCCTCTGCTGCAGGATATGGTCTATTTGTCATTTCAGCAGGTAAAAACTCATCGTTTCTGAACACATCTGCTAGAGGGAATGCTTTTCCCAACAATGCGGAGACGTAGTAAATAGAAATAGGCTTTCTGGGGTGGTTGATTATTCAATCCTTTGCAGCTTTGTTATAAAGAGCTTTGAGAGGACCAAAGACAGACCGGTCCATTAGCTGGAGTTTATAACTAGTGTGGAGGGGGGGGGGAAACGTGAGGAAACGATGCCGTTTTCTTTCGCCAAATATATCGCTTCCAGTGGTTGTCCATAATAAGCAACAATTCATTGCCACGAGAATACTTGACCACAGAAATAAAGTGTTTCAGGTACTTCACATATAGTTTTTCATTGGATCAACCACAAGAAGTTGCCATACCAACGTGACGGCGTGTGAACCGTAGTGCAATCCGTTTCGTCAAGGTTCCCCTTTCATAGATTTCTTGGAGCTTCCCAGAAAATATTTTAACATTTGGTTTATTGACAGATGCCATTTGACCTAGGCTAGTAGACTCTGGTTTTTAAAGAGATATTCTTTTTCTGTAGGAATTATGAAAAATTCGGTACCACTGTCTTCCTGCGTATCCACGTTCATTCCATTTTTCTGGATATTTGACTTTGTTTGCTTCGGCATATTGGAAAACTAATTTCTTCATTTCGTCCATAGTCAAACCAAAGTTTCATTGTGCATCCTTTAAAATATACGAGAGAAGTTCATCTTGCTCAACGGGGAAGACCTTTTGCGTCGCATTGTTGGATTCGTATTTGAAATCAGTTTGACCAGAAAATTTATATTTTTTTATGTGTCTGCCAAGAGTGCTTTTTGATAAATCATATATTCTCGGCACTTCTCGCACATACTGTTTATTTGTGATAACATCCTTAACAGCTGCCTCAACATTTCCTGCTACTGGTTTCGTCCTCTTTGTTCCTGTGGTACTTCTGCCCATCGTAACAGTGGTGAAATTGCAATTTATTGTAAAAGTTATTTGTTTATTAATGTTAAAAAATTCATTTTGTCAAAAGGTTGTACCTTGGGACACGTTTCAAGGTACAACCCGCAAAGTGTCCTAAGGTGCAACCTAGCACACTTGGCAAAATAAATTTCTTATCCTTAAAAAACTAAATTACTTTTCAATATTTTCTTGTATGGACTGCTTGCTTAAACAACACTCTGACAAAACTACATGGGGTAAAGTGAATAAATTATACTTACCTTGTTTGCATACGAGCTGGGAGTTGCCACAAAATTTTACTTTCAGGGCACCAAAAAGATAAATCTGACATTTTACCTCAGAACAATGACTGAAATAAAATGGTATTGGTGGGCAACACAAAGGATAGTGTTGATAACATAATATGTAGTTTTGAGAGTTATCGCTAAAGTGATTGAATTTTGAGAGCAACTATTCCAAGGTAAAACCGTCCCAAGGTACAACCCTTTCCCATACCTTTACACTTCACGGTCATGCTAATCGTGAAAATTGCCCGCTATTAGTCCAGGGAAAATCATCACTGGATAAGAGAAGAACATACCCTGAAAAGGTTAATGTTTGAGCAGGAATTGTTTGCAGGTCCCTTTTTGATTGATGGCAATTTAAATGGCGATAATTATTTAGCACTGCTCCAAAATAATGTCATGCCAACTTTAACAAACTTATATCCCGACCCAGCAAACCGACAAGTTTCAGCGAATATGATATGGTTTTAGCAAGATGGAATACCGCCCCATTACTAAATCAATGTCCGGCGATACCTCAATCAAGTATTTCTAAATCAGTGGATAGGGAGGCGAGGATCGATGGAATGGCCAGCACGATCCCCTGATCTGACATCATTAGACTTTTTCTTATGGAGATATGTAAAAAGTATTGTATACAAAACTAAACTTGTCGACCTAGCTGACTCCAGAAAATGAATAACGCTTGCGTTTAGATCGGTCACGCCTGAAATACTGAGTAACGTTGAGTAACGTTAGAAGACATTTTTAACACAGATAAGGATGTTTCCAACAGGTTGTCGGCGATCATTTTGAGTATCTCCTACATTGAAATGTGTTTTTTTTTTGTTACATTATCAAGAAATAAAAACTACTTATTAGTTTTTGAGTGTGTTGTAACGAATTTCTGTAATAAATTATTTTATTTTATTAATGGTAATTTTTGCAATAAATAGGAAAACATTTAATATTTCCGAAACAGGTTTAGGTTAGGTTAGGTTATATTTTATGTACTATGTCTAGAATTTTCAGAAGAATCCAAAAATTGAAAAATATACAGGGTGTTGCATTTAAAATAAGAATGTTGGTTTGCCACTGTTACATGACCTTCTATAAAAAGTTTTTGTTTAAAAAAATGCGCAAATAAAAATACCAATCGACGTATCCGAGCGTTTTTCAGAACAGTCCCCGTTTATTTATTATCGCATTTATTTCATTTGGCTGTTCCACACTTTAATAGCTTGATGGAGTTCAAGAAAGTTTTTATATTATGTATATTGCATTTAGGTCAAAGAATATTCGTTTTTATGCCAGCCGGTAGATTTGCTGCACTTCGTTGTGCTGCAGGATGAGGACAATCAACAAGTATATTTATTTATTTATTACTTATTTATTATCCAACCAACGCAACGTTACAAACCTGTTACAGGTAGAATACATATCAAAAATAAAATCAAATGACACACATTAAATAAATCAAAACGTAAACATTAAATTTACACAAAAAAAAACGAATTCGGATAATAATACAACTAAGTAAAACTAGAACTAGACACAATAAATATAAAAATTGAACTAAAATAAGACGTACTCGTACAAGATAAAACTAAACAAATTTTTCATATTACATTCTCTATAATTAAAAATATCAATGTTTTGAGAATGAGCATTAAATTTTGTTAGAATTTAATAAAGTGGTTATTGTAATAAAATGTTGGTTTGGGGTATTAGCAAAGAAAAAGTTTGTTGATCTCTCAAAGTAACACAAGGAACCCGTAAACGTATTTGCGACAAAATTTTGGCACAATTAATTTTGTAGTTCATGAGTTTATACAAAAATGATATAGAATGCATTACTTGACGATTTTAAAGATTCACTTAAAATTTTGAAGCAACTGATCCTGTGGAAATCCGCAAGGGGGGTAATAATCGAAAATTTTAAAATGGAGACTTTTCAAGAATCGTCTCTATACTTTTTCTAGGTTTGTAATATAAACATTATATACTGGGAACCACAATGCACTTGCGTATTCGAGTTTGGATACGCAGTCGTAGTGGATTTAAATTTTTTTACGTATTTATGTCATCGCGTTACATTTTTGCGCGTTTATTTCTAGACAGTTAGAATTACACCAGTTTTGAATCAGCTCAATGTTGTTTTGTAATATTAAGCAGTCATTTAGATTATTTATCTTTTTAAATAACTTACAATTATCCGCGTAGATTAGAAACTTAGTGTCAAGATGCTGAACTATCTCATTATTAAAAATAATAAAAATAGCGTTGTAAAGTATTGTGGAATATAATCGGTTTTAGAGCATTTTACTTTAACATATTGCCACCAGTCATATAGGTACGATAAAAATAATTCGTGAAGGTCATGCGAAATAGACACCGAATTCAGTCTAAGTAAAATTTCATTTATACGATCGTTTATACGATCAAAGGCCTTAGAAATTAGAAAAATCAGTGTAACTGACGTCCACCTGTCCATTTGCATCTAATACCTCACTAAAAAAATTATGTCACCTCGATTATTTTGTATTGGTATACAGGGTTGGCCAAACCTCTGTCGTAGTTCTATAACTCCTACTATGCAAATCTTAACGATTTATTTGATGTATACCTGTCAATAATGGCCAATACCAAATATCCCAAAATTATTTTCTTGGTTACAGGGTGGCCCAATAGTAAATTAGGCAAATCACTTAATTTTTTTTAAATGGAATGACCCAACTTTTTTTACAATTTTAGGTACTCTATGGTCACTAGTACATACCCACAAAATATTGTTTCTAACATCCCACCCCTTTCACAGAAAAAAAAAAATTACCAAAAAATATTACATTTTCAGACGCCTATTAAAATATGCAGTGCTCTCTCGAATTTGATGTTAGAATTTAAAAAACTACGATTGTATAAAGCCAATAGACCAAAGATTTTTTTGGACCAAGTTTGAATTTTTTATTTTGTACAGGGTGGTCACAAATTATTTTCACTTTCCAAAAATTTCGAAAGAAATTTTTTTCAATTTTTCAAATATATTACCCTGTATTTCTATTCATCAACTGAAGGAGAATTTCAAACCCTTCCACTTCCCTATGTACTTTTCTATACCTATCTGTCGCCGTTATAAAATAAATTCAAAAGGAATAAAATTACGATAATAAAATTTATTTGAAATTTATCCTAAAACATAAATTTACATTTTATAAAAGATGCTCAAAATGTCTGCCATTTTCTCTAATGCATACATTTATTCGTTGGGCGAATGATCGAGAAACGTTTCTAAGCATATCAGGTGTATTGGAATGGAAAGCTTGCACTATCCTTCCTTTCATATTTTCAGGTGTTGTAGGTGGCGTAAGGTAGACTAGATTTTTAATATAACCCCACAAAAAATAATCGGGTTTTGTTAAGTCAGGTGATCGAGCTGGCCATTTTTTTGGACCATTTCTACCAATCCATCTATTTGGAAACTTTTCATCTAATTCATCTGCCACTTCGCGTAAAAAATGCGCTGCTGCCCCATCATGTTGGTACCACATTGTTAGTCTTACAGCAAGGGAAATGTTTTCAAGTAAAGTAGGAAGATGATTTGCTAAAAAATCTAAATACATCACACCATTTAAGTTGCCTTCAAAAAAATACGGCCCAATAACATGATCCCCAATTATACCTCCCCAAACATTTACACTCCATCTTTCTTGGCTATGTGTTCTGATGATGTTAGGATTTTCCGTTGAATAATAGTGAAAATTATGTCTATTAACGAATCTGTTCTTGTGGAATGTAGATTCATCAGAAAACAGCACTCTATAAAAAAAAAATGGATTTTGTTGCAGTTTAGTTTGTGCCCAGTTACAAAACACCATTCTATTATCAAAATCGGTGTCTTTCAGCTCTTGATGCAATTGTATTTTGTAAGGATGATATTGATGCTGTTTTAAAATCCTTCTAACGGATGTTCTACTTATACCTACTACTTCGGCAATCTTTTTTTGACTTACATGAGGTACTTCTATCGCTGTCAAAATTACAGATAATTGGTTATCATTATCAGTAGCGCGTTTGTCAATTATTGGTTTTTTATAAGCAACATTTCCTGTTTCGGTAAATCTTTCATGTAACTTTTCAAAACTTTTTTGATCAGGGATGCGTCTATCGGGATATCGTTGATGATAAATTCTTTTTGCCAATAAACAATTTCTGTCGGATTCTCCCAAAACATAGACCATGTCAATTAATTCGTTTTTCGTAAAATTCATTATTAATTGAAGAATTATCGCGATCAGTAAAAATAACTTGACACTTCATTAATAAATAATCTGACACTTCATTAAGACCCAGCCTACTTGATTGAATGTTCACTTTCAATAAAACCACTAGTAGAAATTGGATTTTTGATAGATCAATGTCTTTTTGGAATTTACTTTTAAACGACGACAGATAGGTATAGGAAAGTACATGGGGAAGTCGAAGGGTATAAAATTCTCGTTTAATCGATGAATAGTAATACAGGGTGTTCTATTTGAAAAATTTGAAAAAAATGTCCTAGAAATTTTTGGAAATTGAAATTAATTTGTGAAATAAAAAATTCAAACTTGGTCTTAAAAAATATTTGGTCTATTGGCTTTATACATTTGTAGTTTTTTAAATTCTAACGTCAAATTCGAGAGAGCACTGCATATTTTAATAGGCGTCTGAAAATGTAATATTTTTTGGTATTTCTTCTTTTTCTGCGAAAGGGGTAGGATGTTAGAAACAATATTTTGTGGGTATGCACTAGTGACCATAGAGTACCTGAAATTGGGAAAAAGTTGGGTCATTTCATTTAAAAAAAATAAATGATTTGCCTAATTTACTATTGGGCCACCCTCTACACAAGAAAATAATTTTGGGATATTTGATTTTGACCACCATTAACAGGTATACTTCGAATAAATCGTTAAGATTTGCATAATAGGAGTTATAGAACTACGACAGAGGTTTGGCCAACCCTGTATATAATAAATTTACAAATATATAAATAAGCGTAAACGATTTAGTGTACATAAATAATTATCTTTAGAAGAAAAAAATATCGTACTTAATGTATTTAATAATCTTAGCACATACTTTGTTTCAGTTTCTGTGAATGAAATAGCTACTAACTATGAGACCTATACTGGAGTATCTAAGCGGACAGTGTATAACATTATTAAAGAAGATACAGTTATTGGAGAAGTCTCACTTCCAAAAAAGCCCACAGGAAGAAACAACACGGAAAAAAAATTGTAGAAAAAATTTCTACAATTATAGATTTTTTCACTAGTAATACCACTAGAGGTCAAATTTCCCGAGTCGCAGACGAGGGAAATTTTCTAAAAATATTCATGAGCGAGAAAAAATTTCCTGATATTAATTTGACCTCGTGTGGTATTCGGTAAGAAAATTCCACGCCGAATTATAGTTGACAATTAAATATTTTTAAAATTTATTTTTCGTTTCTCAACAATGCAAATTATTTTCTCCAAGTCATCAGTGAAACATAAAAGGTGTTGTCGCCTTGATTGTTGAGTTGTCATGGTAACTAAGTGAGACCCTAACCTCGAATATAATTTCAGTTTTGAAGTTGTCAAGCGGGCCGACGTAAAAAAATGTTTCGCTGCAATTATTTAGGCCTTCAAATTGCTTATTTCTACTCATTGTAGTTGCATGGGAATACCATTTGAAAATAGAAAATAGTATATTCTTTAATTTTACGTAAGTTTTGAATAACTACAAGTGAAAGAAAATTGTTTTTCTGCGTTTTTATTAACATGCGTTATGAGCGCTTTAAAATGGTATGAAATTCATAACCAGCATCAGCAAGCATCAATCGTAGGAGGCTGTGATCATTGTATTTTGACAGTTCCAAACTATAAATAACTCGCGTTTTGTTGCGATAAAGAATATTGCATAGCAAGTAAAACCAACAAAATTACCTATTTGTTTGAAAATGAATCGATTTGAAAATCATATACGCTATGCAAAATATGTGTGAAATTGTCTGACGTAATGATCAATCATTGCACCATGACTTACTTACTCGGATTATTAGAGGATTGTGGCTCCAACTTGAAAAACTAAAATTTGTTCCGAATTGTCCACGAATATTTGCACCTAAACTACGCAAAATTCAAAGTGCTGAATGGGAAAAAGGTGAATAAATTAGTGTCTAAATATTATATATATTTTATTAGACAGACACATAATTCAAAGCATCCAAAGTCCTGCATTTTTGCCATTAAGAAGAAAAGAAGTGGCCGAAGAATATAGAAAACACCTTAGCATTGTAACTAAAATGTATCAAAACTAAACCTATTATGTGAACAAATAAAAACCAGTCTGTCAAAAATGGTCTGTTATTGTAAACGTCAAAAAATTTCGAGTATAATTCGCTGTTGGGTACCCCACGAGAAAAAAATTTCCACTAAAATACCTCCGTTGCCATGGTGATCTGTCAAAAACACGTATTTTGATTGGTTCAAAATTACAGGTGTGGAATTTTCTATACAATAAATAGTACAAATAGGGACAGGGACAATTTATAGTAAAAATTTCCAAATAATTGTAGAGAATGTATTGTAGAGTTATTTTTTACAATATGTAGTAAAAATATCCATATGTATCACAAGAATTGTTCTACAAATTGTTATAATTTTTGCTATTCATTGTATGAATTTATAATAAAAATGTATTGCGTTTCATGAAAATTAATACGAAAATTTTACACAATAAATAGTAAAAATTCAAACAAATTATAGTAATTTTCAATAAAATTTGTAGTAGTATTCCACAATTGTTATAATTATAACGTAGACAAAATGTTCCTTAATAAAATATTTAAAATTTATTATTTTAATTAAAAAGTCTTATTTACATTATGTAATAAATAACAGTAATAATAGCTTCCTCAGTCTTAGTTGGTTTTACTGCACCTGAAAAATATGAAATAAAAATGAATACCCATTGAACTGCTCATACCTATAAAACGGGGATATATATATTCTTTACAGTGATTGCGATATTAAATGACCACCTCGGAGAACTAAAAAAAATTAGAAAGTATGTATGTCACAATTAAATCGAAAAAACATCATCGAACTTGGCATAACAATAGATCGTTGGCCATAACTATTCTTATTAAAATAATCTAGTAAGGTTATTTAAATTAACTGTCTAAAGGTAAATTATTCAGAAACAATAATAAATGTACTTACCACTTATAGAAGTTGTTATTAAAATTTTCTCGAACCATCACTGCTTATAATGTAATAATGTGTTATATATATATATATATATATATATATATATATATATATATATATATATATATATATATATATATATGTACGATGCTTTGTTTTGTGAATATGGCGAACGACTACTGCTGTCTGACCATTTATGGTCGACGTCAGAAAATGTTGGCCAATAGCAGAATTCTGTTTTATCCACATGACTTAAAATTTCTAAAATATTATAAAATATTTTTCAACAAAATTGAATTTTTATCATAAGAAGGAATGTAAAGTATTACTATTTTTTTTGTAGAGAAAATTACTATATTTTGTAGAGATAATTATTATTGTTTGTACAAATTTTAACAGAAGTTAATAGTAATAATTACAATAATTGTAATAAATTTCTACTTCTACAAACAATAGTAAAATATACTAAATATTGTGGTCTTCTTTCCTATTGTTGTAGCATTTTATTCGACAATTCAATTGCTACAATAATAAATAGTTTTTAACCATAAATTATAGTAAAATTTTCTACAAAAATTAAGTATTTTTCTACAAGTCTACTACTACAACATTGTAGTAAAATTTTCTACTCACTTTTTTCCGTGAAGAGCGAAACTTAGGTAAAAAATGTAATAAGGTAAATTTTTCTTTCGACATAAAATTCATACACTTAAAAAATTTCACACATAAATAGAAAATAGCCCCACTCTTCCAAATATGTCATATTTTCATCTGCAAAACATAATACATAAATTGAATTTTCGTTACAAAAAACGTCACATAGAACATAAAAGTTTGATGTAATTGTGAAGGTGGCTTGCGCTTTTGATTTTCTTATTAGTAGGCGACAAAACTAAGGCAACAGAGAGCTAGAAAAAAAAACAAGAAATAATTTAAGATTCACCAATAAAGAAAAACTTTAAAGAACATACTTTAAGAGAAAGTAAAATCATTATTTTTGTTTTTATGTGCGACCATGTTAGAAAAACTTAAATAAAACTAAAGAAAAACTAAAATATATTTTTTTTGTATAGGTAATTGATAAAGCTACTATAAAGTTACAACATAGCAAAGATTCAGATAAAGGAAGCAACATAGTTATATTAGTGTGATGTAACTGACAATTAACTTTTATCAAAAGTCATTTTGTCAATTAATTTAGTTAAATATTTTTTGAAGATAGTAAAAAATATTTTAAAAGTAAGTAAACAAATTATTTTTAATGTTTAAATGAAAACAATCTGGAAATCATTAAAAAATATATAAGTCTATTGTCACTATAATTGTCAGTGGAACATTAATTTTAGCCATCTCTATTATAGGGTATTCGATGATGTTCATTTAGAAAACGCTTACATTTCAATATTTTTAAAATGTATTCTACCACTGGTTCGGTAATCCAATAATTTCTTGGTATATCGATCTATTTTCTGTAAATATCTCCGCTACCTTTTTGCGCGAAATGTATTTAACAAACCATCTCAAACTGCATCATTATAAACGCACAAAAGCCGCTTCGAAATCAAAGAAGGCAAACAAAGATCAATAATGAAAAAGTTAAAATTGCACTGGAACCAATTTAAGCAAATCCTTCACGACTACCACAGTCACTTGAAAGTTTTAACAGCAGTGGTATAAAAATTATATATTAAGGTCCTGATAATTATTGAAATTTATTTCCAAATATTCCATTGAAAAGCAATAATATTTAACATACTGACTATGAAGTGTAGAGGCAAAGAAAACTACTTCTGCTTGCAGAAAGTGTAACTTAAAATGTATTAAATTAAGATGATTTCACTGTACCAGAAGAGCACCGAAAGTTTTTACAGTCGATAATTAAGATCACACCATTACACCAATGATGTATATAGTCATACAGATATGTAAATAGTACACTTCATAGGACGGTTTTTAATTTTTGATTGTTTTTCAATATCTTGTAAAGTTATTAGTGTAGCACTTGTATTTCTGATATATGTTATGCCAAATGTTGCTCTGATTATAATGACGCGACACCGCACGGTTAGAACAGAACCTAAGGTAGGATCTGGTGAAGCGAGACACTGCTTTTGGCAGGAGGTGCTTGATACGCTCTCAATACTTCACGCGAACATGGGACTCAATTCCACCGAATTATTTCTTTCATGGACCATATAAAGTTATAACAAATAGAAGAGCCAAAAGTTGTAAAACAAAACAAGGCTTAACACGTGGAATAAAATACAAATCCTAAAATCTAAACATAAAATGCGTTGTGAGCAATAGTGTCAATGTAGTTCAAATCAAGCTTACAGGGATTTTCACTAGTAATACCACTAGAGGTCAAATTATTTCCGGAAATTTTTTCGAGCTCATGAATATTTTGAAAATTTTCTAAAAATATTTGTGAGCGAGAAAAAATTTCCTGATATTAATTTGACCTCGCGTGGTATTCGGTAAGAAAATTCCACACCTGTAATTTTGAACCAATCAAAATACGTGTTTTGACAGATCACCATGGCAACGGAGGTATTTTAGTGGAAATTTTTTTCTCGTGGAGTACCCAACAGCGAATTATACTGGAAATTTTTTGACGTTTACAATAACAGACCATTTTTGACAGACTGGTTTTTATTTGTTCACATAATAGGTTTAGTTTTGATACATTTTAGATACAATGCTAAGGTGTTTTCTATATTCTTCGGCCACTTCTTTTCTTCTTAATACTGAAATTATATTCGAGGTTAGGGTCTCACTTAGTTACCATGACAACTCAACAATCAAGGCGACAACACCTTTTATGTTTCACTGGTGACTTGGAGAAAATAATTTGCATTGTTGAGAAACGAAAAATAAATTTTAAAAATATTTAATTTTCAACCATAATTCAGCGTGGAATTTTCTTACCGAATACCACCGAGGTCAAATTAATATCAGGAAATTTTTTCTCGCTCATGAATATGAGCTCGAAAAAATTTCCGGAAATAATTTGACCTCTAGTGGTAATACTAGTGAAAATTCCACGCCGAATTATGGTTGAAAATTAAATATTTTCAAAATTTTATTTTTTCGTTTCTCAACAATGCAAATTATTTTCTCCAAGTCACCAGTGAAACATAAAAGGTGTTGTCGCCTTGATTGTTGAGTTGTCATGGTAACTAAGTGAAACCCTAACCTCGAATATAATTTCAGTTTTGAAGTTGTCAAGCGGCCCGACGTAAAAAAATGTTTCGCTGCAATTATTTAGGCCTTCAAATTGCTTATTTCTACTCATTATAGTTGCATGGGAATACCATTTGAAAATAGAAAATAGTATATTCTTTAATTTTACGTAAGCTTTGAATAACTACAAGTGGTAGAAAATTGTTTTTCTGTGTTTTTATTAACATGCGTTATGAGCGCTTTGAAATGGTATGAAATTCATAACCAGCGTCAGCAAGCATCAATCGTAGGAGGCTGTGATCATTGTATTTTGACAGTTCAAAACATTAAATAACTCGCGTTTTGTTGCGATAAAGAATATTGCACAGCAAGTAAAACCAACAAAATTACCTATTTGTTTAAAAATGAATCGATTTGAAAATCATACGCTATGCAAAATATGCGTGAAATTGTCTGATGTAATGATCAATCATTGCACCATGACTTACTTACTCGGATTAATAGAGGATTGTGGCTCCAACTTGAAAAACGAAAATTTGTTCCGAATTGTCCACGAATATTTGCACCTAAACTACGCAAAATTCAAAGTAATGAATGGGAAAAAGGTGAATAAATTAGTGTCTAAATATTATATATATTTTATTAGACATAGACACATAATTAAAAGCATCCAAAGTCCTGCATTTTCGCCATTAAGAAGAAAAGAAGTGGCCGAAGAATATAGAAAACACCTTAGCATTGTAACTAAAATGTATCAAAACTAAACCTATTATGTGAACAAATAAAAACCAGTCTGTCAAAAATGGTCTGTTATTGTAAACGTCAAAAAATTTCCAGTATAATTCGCTGTTGGGTACCCCACGAGAAAAAAATTTCCACTAAAATACCTCCGTTGCCATGGTGATCTGTCAAAAACACGTATTTTGATTGGTTCAAAATTACAGGTGTGGAATTTTCACAGCAGTAAAAGAAGTTAGCGGAGACAATATCATTGGAAGGAATATGCTCATCAATACAGATAGCAGACAAGCCTACTCACCCTGGACGGACCATAAATTTGGCCGAAGTATTCATCAACAATGTAGACACCTTAATAAGGTTAAAAGATCACAACATATCCAAAGGTAACCGTCTGACTGATTCACTAGCTAAGAAGGCAGCCAACCAAATACTTCTATTGGTCTGATAACATTGGTAGTGATAAACCAAATTAAAGAACATTTCGTTTTTAAAATCAACGTAAGATGAGATGAAACAAGAAGCTGCAGAGTTGCAGGGAGCTTTTAAATGTATAGATGTAGTGTTACCTTAAATTAGAATTTTTGATTGATTACAATATACTTTTAATTGTTATGGGTTGGTGGGGAGGTTAATTTGAATTTACTGTAAAGTAATATAAATAAAAAATAAATTTAAACAAGATTAAAAAAGTTATAAATTCATACATTTTAAAAATCAGGTATTGTGTTTAATAAACCATTTTGCATCGTCAGAATTCTCTGCCAAATTAATGGTAATATTAGTTTAATCTTCATCTTTATTATAAGCTTCGCTTAATCGTCTGGAATTCATGGTTCTGCATGCAGTTGGCTCAAAACTTTAATATAAAGAGTACTCTATCGGTACCGTTGATTTCGTTGTTCTAATTGAAACCTCGTGCAGCTTCAGTGCGATTTATAATTCCAGTAGATTTTTGTTTAGGTGTAGAGGTAGCCAAATATCGATAACACTCAGTGGCGGTCCCAAGGAAGGGGGAGGGGTTGGGGGCTTAAGCCCCCCCCCCCCCCCCTCCATGATCCCGATAAAAATGCCTATACCTAGGTGGTAAAAAAAAATAATTACTAATACTGAATCCACGTATTGTATTAACTCCTTTTTCTAATTCAGAATAAATGCTCTCTGACGATAAATATTGGTTCTGATTCCATAGGACTTCGACCTCGAGCGATTTAAAAACTCGATAATTATTGTGCGGTTAGCTAAAATCGAATTTCTTAAAAATCGATTTACATCAACATCTCTATCTCGTCGGCGCCGCACCGGCAGGTTCGGTGCATAGGTGAAGCCGCCAGAAAGCGAATGATGCAGTATTCTCATAGTTCGTGACGTTTATGTACCTACTTATTTCATTAACACAAACTCGATTGAAAATAAAGAGAAATTGCGAAGATATTCGAAATTTTTTTAGAAAAAATGTTAAGGTTGATGATCCTAGTGCAAGTGCAGGTTCCAGTTGTTCCTCTAGCGTTACAGAAATTGTAAGAAAACAAGACTCTGAATTAAATAAAACTGTGTCTGTAATAAAACAAAAATATGATTCAGTCGGTCTTATTAGTGAATTAGATATTGGACATGCGGTAGGAGTAGGAATTAATTTGGATCCCAGCATGCGATATAAGTTTTTAAAAAATGCATGGAAACCAACAAATAATTACGTTTGAACAGTTTTTTCACATATATTTAGCTCCCACATACCGTGTGTTTCAGAGCCAGTTGAACATAAAACTTTAGCACGGGTAAACCATTTTTTTAAATTTTTATTTATATATTTAATTTTTTTTATTTTTTTAATATTATCCTTCCGGCAAATGACGAAGCAAAATTTGTACATAGTAGTTCTGCACACGAGTATTAAGCGTTATAGTGCGCTGAAATTTTTGCATATAATACCGATTTTTAACAGAAATCTCGTGAAAATAATTTCCACATTTTTGTGGATGCATTTATTAGTGTCATTCATATCAACCATGTACTGAGGAGCACGGGTTCTATTCCCGGTGCTGGCATTAAACTTTTAATTTTTTTTCAACTTATTCTAATAGGCCATCGAGTGTGAAATACCCTGCATGAAATTAGTCACAGTAACATGTATTTAAAATTTTAGGCTCTTGAGGATTTGGTCCGGGAGCCATTACAAAAGTACAAAGACGCCACTAAAGATTTCGAAGAACACGCAAAAAACAATACCATCTAAAAAGCGTGGAACGTGCTGCATATTTTATAAAAAATTATGAGTCTGGTAAAAATGTGTGCTCAATGCTTGATAAGGAAGTAGATAGTGTTATTAAAAAAAAAAAAAAATTCTAATAATAATCTCCCACTAAGAGGGCACCGAGAAAGTGGAAATTTAGATTTTGAAGATAATAGGAACATTATATTATCTGGCAAGCAAGACGTATTTAGAGCACTACTTGCTTTTAGAATTGACTCAGGAGACACTACCCTAATGCACCATTTTCGAACGTGTGGGGAAAACAGCATGATGATAAGTGGAAAAGTTTAGAATAATTTAATAAATATCATTGGAGAAGAAGTGAGGAGTGTCATTGTAGGAAGGATTAAAAAAGCTTACTGTTTCGCAGTTTTATTAAACGAAACCACAGATTGTTCCAAAAAAGAGAAGTTAACAATTTGTGTAAAATATGTGGATACGCAGTCTTTCGTGATTCGTGAAGAATTCCTTGGTTTTATGGAAATGAAGTCAACCACAGCTGAAGCCATCACGGACACATTATTTCAGGAACTAACAAACATGGGGCTAAGCCTGGAAAAACTTCGAGGTTAAGGTTATGACGGGGCTGCGAATATGTCTGGAACTTTTAAAGGTAAGCCTAAAATAAAAAAAAAAGATAATGATTGATTATTATACAATATTTTTTAGGCGTTCAAGCACTGATCCGAAAAGAGCAACCGTTGGCCTTATACACACATTGTTTCAACCATTCCCTTAATTTAACTGTTTCCAAATCATGCGATGGGAATTGTAGGAAGTGTTTCTACATTTTTAAGTGGTTCTGCAAAACGCGTTAATATGTTGAATGAAATAATCGACGAACAAGAAGCAATCTCAGAAACTAATAGAAGAAAACTAAAACCACTCTGTGCAACACGTTGGGTTGAAAGGCACGATACATTAATTACTTTTAAACAATTGAAGACATAAGTGGATAAAGGTGTCATGTAACAAAAAAATAATTTCGAGAAAAACAAGTTTAAAGTTTTACAATTGCATTATGATATATGGCTCATGACACCTTCCTATCTGATGAATAGCCGTTATTTATCAAAATTGAAAATCAGAACTATCACAAACAAAAATATAGTATATTTTAAGTATATTATGCAATAAAAATATTTTTTTAAAAAAATGTGACATGACACCTTTATCCACTTATATCTTCAATTATTACCTATTATTGTGATAGCCCTACAAAAATTAGAAAACGACAAAGACACTGAAACTTCACGAAATGCAATGTGCTATAGTTCTTCTATAAAAAGAAGGGATTTTCTAGTTTTCCTGTGGGTTACTGCTTATTTGTTTGAATATTCAGGCACCTTATGCACTGTCCTTCAAAGTAAGAATTTGGATATTTCAGCAGCTATGGAGAATGTTAAAACTCTAATAAGCACATTTAAGGACGATCTAAATCCGAAGAAATATTCAACAAAATATTCTATGACCTCGAAAACTTTTCAGAACATCTTGGGATAGAAATTAAAATTCCTAGGTAAAATATTGTCATATATTGCCAATAAGTAAATCACATTCATTATTAATTTATTTTCAGATTATGTGGAAGACAAACTCAAAGAAGTAATGTGGAAGCATCCACTACGAATGAATATTTTCGTAGGTCTATATTTATTCCATTTCTGGACCATTTTATAGAAGAGCTACAATCAAGGTTTTGCGATAGATTGGCAGAAGTTATTCCATTAGAAGGATTAATTCCTGCAAAATCTTCAAAATATCATGTAGACGAAATTGTTAACGCAGCTATGTTCTATGAATCCGACAATAATGTTAGTGAGAATCAGCTTAGGGCTGAAATAATGATGTGGCATAGAAGATGGAAAGACATAACAACTAATATTCATCCTTGTACAGCAGTGGAAGCATTAATGTGCTGCATCGATTTATTTCCGCTAATCAGGATCCTTTTAATCATTTTTGCCACACTTCCTGTCACAACTGCAACACCTGAGAGGAGTTTCTCAACAAGCAATCGCCTTTAAATGTATCTACGTTCAACTATGTTGCAGGAAAGATTTAGTGGCTTTAGTGACATTGAGCATGACAAAATCATAAATAAATTTGCGTTGATGAAGCCAAGGCGTATGCAGCTAAAAGACTGGTCAGCAACTGACTAATAAAGCAAATTATTAATATTTTTAGGAGGTACTCATTACTTTATTATTATAGTCTTTGTTAAACTTGTTCCAAGTTATTAATAAAAATATATATTTGCTATTCTTTTATTTCTACAAATAAAAAAACTTAGCCCCCCCTTTGGCAAATTCTGGGACCGCCACTAAACATTATCGATAGTGTAATTTTCAAATTCGGTATCGAAGTTCGAAATATAATGAAAAAGAAGAAAAATATAACCTATAAAATGTATATTTCAATGGCTGATTTCGATGTCTTTATTTTTCTGCGCTTGGAGATTTATTAAAAATATAAAATGGTAAAACGGCAACAATCGTATATTTGGAATTATTTCAAAAGTGATGAGATTGGTAATATTTTAATTTAGAAAAACTGGTTATAGATATATAGGAGGTGCTAAAAAAGACTAGAACATATTTATAGAGGTAACAGTCTGGCCTAAAATAAACAAAAGTTAATAAAGATGGGTCCGCAAAGTAACGGTTTTGGAGATGTGGAAGATTATTTTTTTTACTTTCTTTTTATTTTTTAAAAATTTGCATTTTTTTATCATAGTTGGCTGATGTTTGGTGAAATTGCCTCGAGGAGCTGCAGCAACGAATTAGCAAAAAATGCCAATAAATTTGAGCTAATAATAATTTAAATATCCTTCAGAAAAAGAGGTCATGCATTCATAAATATGGAAGGAGTGCACTTTAAACATCTTATCTAAATTTGTTTCTTGTTTGAAGCTTCTTTTGTTTGTACATAATAAATAACTGTAATTAAATGTTTCAAAAAATAATAACCTACCATATCTCTCTGAAACTGTTACTTTGGGGACCCATGTTTATTAAGACTTCTTTGTTTATTTTGGTCATTACTGTTACCTCTTTAAATATTTAACACTCCGTATATTAAAGTTGAAATACATTGGATTGAAAAGTGCAATTTTTAGTTGTTTTTATTTAATTGTTATATACCCTAGAAAAGTCAAAGCCCCCATTTTTTAATAAATAAACTATAAATTCGAATATTTTCTTCTTTTTTGTCATATTTATAGGTTAATTATATTATCGATAGCACTATCGATAGTATCGATAGTATCGATAGTTGTTCAGAAAACTATCGCCACCATCGATAAGTATAACTATTGATATTTGGCTATCTCTATTTAGGTGTCCCTTTACTGGGGTACGCGTATGATAACTTGGTACGTAAACTAATTTTTCTCTATTTCGGTCTGCCAGTATTTTTAGTTCTTCGATGCAATCCGCCTGGCTGTCTAACATTATTTGTATCTGTTTATTTGTGATAGCTCTTCCATTTTTTGTTCTTCAACATAGCATAGCGAAGGTTTTTGTTGGGATTTTTGAAGAATACTTACGTAGTTTTTGACCCGTATGTATACCAGGTATGTTTCTTTCGTTCAACACTTGATTTCCTCATAGTAATCTCCGTTCTGTTTGGTATAAAAACTTCGACTGGAGTGTTGATGGAGAAACGTTTGGTTATGTAAACACTAAATTACCAAAACTAGAAAATTTGAAATTCCAGATGCTTAAGGATCAATCTATCTTTGTTTACTCCTATAGAAGATCTGAAATATAAATAATTATCTTGGCTACGTAAGAAAGACGTATCTACCTACTGATGTAAAACGAATTCCGATTAAAACATGAAAATTATGAAAGTGCGACTACTGTAAGTTGTATTATACTAAAGTATTTCTTCTCGAGGATCGAGCCCATTTCTGTAAACTTTTTTGTTCTCCTTTTATTTTTTCGAGCGTAACACTGTTTACAGATTTCTTAGACTAGCTTAATTTAATTATTTTAATTATGAGATGGGTCCTGTAGCAATACCGATGTCCATATTTGTATAAAAGTTCTTGTTCTTTTACTTTTACTTCTACTGTTTTTATTAAAGGACTGTTGTATATAGGAAGCATTATTCATAAAGATTAGCTATAGTTTTTAAATTATTTTTTATTCATGTAAGGTACATTTTTAGCAGCTCAAATTGCTAAAGTATATTCGTCTTACCTTGTCTAAATATACGAGGAAAAAATATAACGTTATCTAGATTGCTGAAATAAGATTTGGTTTTCTTGAAAACTAACGATATGTATTAATAAGTTACCAGTCAGTTGTATTATTTAATTCACCTCATCAATAGACAGAAGTTGTTAATTTATTCTTAGTACCTAATCTCTGGTAAATTGTCCGTAGGACATACTCCTAAATGACTGTTTTTTAAGGAATTTATGAACATGTCTGCTTGTAATTGTCAAACGGGAGATGAGATAACGTGCGAGTTTTATTGGATAGGTGGCTTTTTGATAGGGGAAAAGAAAGGGCTTACTTTTACTCGAGAATAAAATCTATATTTTTCTATAACCATCGAGTTATCCTATTAAAGCAGTTTCTAGATTTTACTCTATTAATAAGTGGTGAAAATAAGATTTTAGATATTTTTGGGGAAAATTTAAGTGTTTGGAGTTAAATTTTTTATCATGTGGTGGTAGCCATTTTAACCCCCGCTGAAAGGTTCTATAAACATAAAAATTCTAAGTATGACTAACTTAAACAGATTTTGAGTTATTAGTTCGTTATTTTATAAAGGGAAGTTCATCGGGTTTTGATTTGTGTAATATTAAAGTGGTTTCTTTAAGCGTGTTTGTAGGTGGACGACCAACCTCTTCTTTTTTTTTAACCATAGAAAGCTACCATTTGAAAAAGATATGTTTTGTATATATTTGGTAATATTGTACACCTTTGCGAATGCATTATACTGTTTATGACTCTGGGTGAGTCAATGTAAGTTTTTATTCATACTAGGTACTTAATAGTTTTCAGCTTACATTTGGGGTAATTAATTGTATAGTTTGGGTAACTTGAGTCAATTTGTATTGACATATTTTGTAATATTTTAAGGGCTCACCCCGGAGATTGGCTTTATTTTTTACTGTTAGATTTTCAACTCCAGGTTTTCACTCGGATGCTTTACGTGAGTTCAGTCGTGAGGACACAGTACACCGGTTTACTAATTTGTATATTCGTGGTCCACTGGTTAATTGGCCACCTGGCTTACTTATCACTGGTTTTACATGGATACTTGTTTATCTGGAAAGGAAGATTGTGATGCTGTTAATGGAACACCTTACTGTCAGTTTTTTATGTAATAATGAGGATATCACGTGGCATTACGCCTGTTAATTTGTTAAATTAAACATTCAACCCTTTTAAAATGAATGTTCCTAAGGTACTTTCAACATTATTTATATATTTGCATATAGAATGTTTTAGTAGGTTTTTCTTTATTAACTTATGTATTAATAAATATAATGTTATCTGAGTACCTAGTAGCCAAGTACAATAAATTATTTCAAAATTTTGTTAATTAAGTACTTAGTGTATCTACTGTCTTTAAGGGCTACGTTCAGTATTTCAATTTTGAAATTTTTTCTTTATAAAAAAAACTAAGAATTATGTGATAAGTTAAGTAATCTCATGAGACCTATAAGGGACAGACATTAGGTAAATAACCACTTCCAGTCTAGAAGTTTCACTAAATAACCGCTGTGCCTAAAGTCCTTAAATGTGTTTGACATTTTATACCTATTTATTTTTTGTGTTTTATGATTTATATTTTATGGTAGAATTTCATGGTTTCTAATATTTTTGTTTATAAATAATTTGTTCTATAAGTTAAGCAAGTAACTTTCCAATTTCGAGAGTGTTAGTTTATATATAGGTGTGGATGTGCACCTGTTAATTTATAATTTTATTTTAAGGTAGAATTTAGAATGTAAAGATGTAGAAAATATTATTTTACAATATTTGCTAAACATCTTGCGCAAATCGTCCTTCACCTGGTACCGTGCCATATATTGATAAATTTATTATTCTTTTTGGGTTCATGCATATGATATATACATTTTGAATTTCTTACTTTATCTAGTTTTTTTTTAGTTTATTTAGTTATGAATTCATCATAGGTCTAAAATAAGGTTTTTTATAAAGTATATGAACAATTTAAATATTGTTTTTTTATGATTTAGTCCTTGAACCCTAATTTTTGAACTTGTTTGTTGACAAAGATTTTGGATATATTTTTGTAATAAGTTTCTTAATAATAATTTAAAGAGTGTTATTAATTGGGTAAATTTGGATAAATTTTATTATAAAGGAACATAAGTTTGAGGTTCGTGTTTTATTTCTTTCCTCATTTACTGGGTTTCTGGGTAAATAAGAACGTACTTTGGCCATTGTAGGGACCCAGTTAGCAAACATGATTTCGTCTTTTATTTCCGGTTTTTCTATAGCTATCTACCCCCTAGCTACCGTTCGAGCGACGTCAATAGCCCGAAGGTTGACACCGGAATAACCGAAACTTATGTAACCAAGTAGACATAATTTTTATTTAAGGTTTTTCTTGCCTTGTATATTTATATGATACTTTCAAAAATATCTACGTTTTAGGCAGAAACAAAAAACAAGTGGGTATGGACAATTTTCATATATGTTGTCTTTAAAATAACTTTTTATAGTTCGCAAAGGAGTCGCCTATTATTTTTAATTTTGTATGAAAATTTTGTTTTTCGTACGACGCCATAAACTTGTATCAGAAGCATTATAAATATGCTCATTCTTTAATTATGCATTTAGTATTTTAATTGTAACGTGCTTTTCTCTATCTTTCATATCATAACAAATGTTTTTACTTGCTTCATTTACAGTATCTCACATCATTAGACTCTTACTTCGGTATAATGTCCTAACATTGTTATTGCTGTTACTTCTCTGTTTTCCATTTTAATATGTAGATGGCACTATAAGTACTGTTTGATTATTGATTACAAATTATCTATTTCCTGTACTTGGCATGCTTCCAGGTATATTAGTAATGATACCTAACGACAAAGAATGATTTTTCGATTTCAAATTAAAATTTTACGGTTTGAAAGGAAAAATTAAATATTTGAAAGTATTTTACTGAACTGTAACTAATGCAACTGTAACGAAAGTAAAAAGAACACAAATACATTTCTGTTAATCGCTCATTGCATGGTTAGCATAGACATTTGTTCGTATGTTTATATTGCAATAAAATACATCCGCAAATAGAAGTAGAATGCGTATGTCTATGAGAAAGATGAAACTCTGAAAGTATGTCTTATAATATTGCAGGTATTCGACAACATCAGTGAACTGGACTATACTGTAGATACTTTTTAATTTTCTGAATAAATAGCAGACGCAACTACCGATGTACCACGGGACCTTTATTCAAAACCATTAGAAAGAAAAAAAATTACTTTCTTAATATGTAAATTAAAATTAATATCTTTAAGATTTTTTTTTTTCACCGCCACTACTAAGAGTCTTTACGTCTAGCAGTCACTTGAAAGTTTTTCATGAACTAATCAATGTTAGGAAGCAATGCGCTTCTTGATCATTCGACCGCAACTTCAATAATTAGACTTTTTGGAAGTTGCAATGTACGTTTCGGTGGAATACGAAGTTCTCTGCATTAAAATGGACTGGGTTAAGTCAACTTTTAGTGCTTGCTGCTTTTGGATTATTCAATTGTCTGCTTTACAATTAAGGAGACTCATGAGAATTTATCAATAATATTCTATTAAATGTCAAGGGATTACAGTGAATCTGTTAGCCTCTTGGGCCAAGTTTACTAACCAACATGTAATTGAAGCTCTTAATAACTTAGAAAGCAATTTAGTTTATAGTGTGTTCGTAATTATTTTCATTCCTTAACTATAATAGTAAAACATATTTATTAAATTAAGTAGAAACGGATAGTTGTATGAAACAGAAAATATATTTGCAAACTACTTTTAAACAGAAAATATGTCCTTTTGTTATTTGCAATTTTAAAAGATCGAGTGCCCTCCTTATGAGGGCATAAATATAGTATTAATATATTATTATATTCACTTTTAATTTACATTCGGCTAGGTGAATAAAAACAAGTAAACACTTTTACTTTACAATTTTTGAGTTAATACTTGTTGGCAATTGAATAATAATAGTATATTACACACCGAGGTGGGAAGAGTTTCATTCCTGTCGTGAGATTAGTTAGCTAAGATCTCGAGACAGGAATGAAACTTCCTATCGAGGCTTGTATACTATTTTATTTACAACCATCATATTTCGATCAAAATTAATAAATCTCTGTTTTGTTCTGAACATACCTAAAATATTACATTTAACGACAAAGTACCAAGCGCGCGGTTTTCTCAGAATAATCAAGTAGGTAAATATATTGTTACTGTGATTACGGGGTAAACAACTGTTACCAATATAAATAAATGTCAGATAAAGCCGGATATTAAATTCGCGAATAATAAATATCAATAAGTAGTTTGTTATATTTTAGATCATTGTTGTTTTTCATTGTTTGCCATTAAATATTAAAATATTAAATATTAAATATTATAAAATTTGTCAAACAATGTGTTATTTTTTTTTAATACAAAAAATATTCATCTAGAATAGATGAAATGAGGGCGGGAAGTGAGGGCGAGAAGTAGAGGTGTGTAACGTGACACTTTTCAACCTTCAATGACGTTAGTAATGACAACATTACATATATGGTTGTAAATAAAAGTACTTACCCGCGTTCAGACAGAAGTAAATAATAGCACTTGTCTGGATATCAAGTAAAGAGCTAAAATTTGGTGTATAAAATAAAGTAAGTTCTCATTTTTATATAAGGTTGAACAAAGCCATAGTCTCTACCTAAAAAATATTTTAAATTTTGATCCAGATATGCAAATTTACCAACATTAGGTGCTACATTTGACAAGTACCTCCTGGAGCAGAGTAGAGCTAGTAGATTTTTTAATCACGTGTTAATCGAGTTTAAAAAAAAATAAACTGTGACACAAGAAACAACGGACAACTGTCTGTACATCTTACAGAAGTACATCTACACCTTCGACTTTAACTTAGTTGCTTTTTTCCAGTGAACTGTATAACTAAAAACAGTTCAATGCTTTTTTCTTTGTCAATTGTTCCAAAAATTACAGTTACTGCCAAAGATCTAAAATTTTATTTGGAGGAAATAGATCTTACTCGATTTACCAGCTCTGCATTAAAAGACCACGGAGCAGATCCCATCGAGAAGCCACAGATGTATTAAGAGAACGGCTTCGAGTAAAATGAGGTACTTTTCAAACACAGCAATGTTAACTGTATATTATTCGTTTTGCTATTTAATAAAAAACAATTTTTTATGTTTTAAATCAAATTATATTTATTTACCTATGACAATGTATTTTGTATTTTTTTAGGGCTGCCATGTGGATAGGAGCCTATAATCGAGAAGACTTGATTAATATAACCAGTTAATAATTACAAAAAAACTACCAGTTGTGTAAAAGAAATTCCAGCCTAGTAGTTTTTCAGTTCGATCAATTCGGAAACGTTTATTTGAAAATTTACTTCCGACAATATTCTGGCACACACCCCCAAGAAATAAAAACATTGATCGTTCTGAATAAATCTGTGCCTTCAACATCTACTACTAAATTACACGACGAGTTTCTCAGTACAAGAGGTATTAAAAATAATATAAAAGTGTTGTAATTATGTATTTTTTTAATTTAATTTTTTTTTCGGTCCCAGCAAAAGAATTACTAACTTTGAAGATAGAAGAGAGATTGTTGTTAATATTTCGATAATGCATGTGCCAGTCCCAAAAACATCTCCTTCGGTTGGGCCACAATTTTTAAACCAACCATTTGCAGATATAGTTAAATCTCTAGCGGAATTCAAAAACAAAAAGCCTCTAGCTAGAAGACATTCCAATGAATACAAGCAGTTTGCGCTTACGTTGTATTTTTAGGACCTAGGACATATTCCTTTGTCTGACATTTTGTGAATTTTGTTTGTATTTTTCATATTAGATTTTTATTCATTTGATTTTTGAAATACGTGTTCTTTGTAATTTGGATTAATTAAAATTAATAATTAGTATGGGTACGCGTTTTATTTATAACAACCTTTTTCTTACAGTACTTTTCTTCAAATCTCAATTTAATTCAAAGTTCAAATATTTATTCATCTAAAAATGCAAATTTATATGACTTATAAACAAATCCTAAATCCAGTCTGGATTTATGACATATAGCTATGAGGATGTGCTATCCTTGTTATTGTTTCTCAGCACCACTTTAGGAACAGCATTGTTAATTAGAACCCAACAGTGAATAGTCGAGTGGGGAATCCTACCAATGCATTAGAATTAATATTTATTTATTTTTTATTTAAAAAAAATCTCTGCCACCTTTTGATCTCAAAAATATGACT